>ONZH01016370.1:0-29350 GCA_900303285.1 Rhinella marina
ATGGACAGCAGTTTCAATATTTTACCTAGGATGGCCTGCAGAAACTGAGCTAAACATATGAACAAAAGTCGCAAAAACTAACATTATAAAACTGCGAAGGGAGGGGGCGCCTAAGGGCAATTTTGAACAGGGCACCCTGCCACCTAAGGCCGGCCCTGTTCCAGGGTCACCTGATCTGGCCAGCCAACCCCTGCTATTGACATGTAAGGGCCCCACGTGATGCTGGGTGTACCGCAGAGTCTCCTGGCTTGTGATTGGCTGAGTTTATAGGCCCCAAAAATTCAAAATGCGGGAGATGCCATTTCCTCGAGCATGGCGAGATGCTCGTCCGAGCATCGAGCACTTACGAGTACCCTAATGCTCGAACGAGTTGCTATGGACAACTAAGGCAGATTTACAATCAGGCAGTTTGATTTCGAGATATTTGGCCACTATCTATCTATCAGTGTCGTAGCAATAGGGGAAGCAGGGGAAGCGACTGCTTCGGGGCCCGAGCTCAGCAGGGGCCCGGAAGCAGTAGCAGGAATGTGGCTAATCAGCAGGGCAATATTTCTAATAATTGAATTTGTTTTCATTTATTTTATTTCACATTTCGTGTCTCTCCCAGTCTGGGGGGGGGGGGATGGTAACACTGCGCTTTGAAACACTAGGAGAGGGGAGAGAGGGATTCTCCTATCTCTCCTCTGTGCTGCTGCACTGTGTAATCTGATTGGTGGAGGAGGAGTGAGAGGAAGCTGCTGCTCCACCAATCATTTCAAATAATACTTCAGTCACAAACAGGGCCCCTCCCAGACTCCCAGAAGCACCATGTGGACCCTGCATGTGACTCTCTGCACTCCTGCCTCTCTTACCTGCCCACCCACCTCCCTTGTAGTGCCAGCTGACCTCCTGCTCTGGCAGCACAGATGTCAAAGAAGCAGGAGCAACCCAGAGCAGAACTGTCTCAGCCATCTTAGCAGTGCTGCAGTGTGCCCCCTGCCCTGTACTGTACCCCCTATAATGCACTGTGCCCCTATGCTGCACTGTGTGTGCCCCCTGCCCCTGTACCGCCTATGCTGTATTTTGCCCCCTGCCCTGTACTGTGCCCCCCATGCCACACAGTGTGTGCGCCTCCTGCCCTGTACTGTACTTCCTATAATGCACTGTGTTCCCTATGCTGCACTGTGTGTGCCCCCTGCCCTGTACTGTACCCCTATGCTGTATTTGCCCCCCGCCCTGAACTGTGCCCCCCATGCCACACAGTGTGTGCCTCCATCTATCTAGTCCAAATGTATAGAGGGGTGCCAGTACTTGCAGAAGTGATCCACCATCCAAATCATAAACGAAAGAAATTCCACGGCACTCCCAAAAAAGTAAAATGAAAAAACGTGTGCTTTATTCACCAGATAACGACGTTTCAGTCCTCTTACTGGGGCTTTTCTCAAGCACACATTTTTTAATTTTACTTTTTTGGGAGTGCCGTGGAATTTTTTTCGTATCTATCTATCTATCTATCTATCTATCTATCTATCTATCTATCTATCTTATAGCGATCTATCTATCTATCTATCTAGCTATCTATCTATAAACATAGAAATCGCAGAAGAACAGTTAGAAATGAAGATCTGGGTGCAATTCCTCCGGATATCAGGTAATCCAATCCACATTAGATAAATGCACAGAGATTGAGGCAGCACTCCAATGTCGGTGAATCAGTGAAGACCCTTTATTACCCTTGGCTAATAAAGGGTCTTACCTGATTCACCGACATTGGAGTGCTGACTCAATTTCTGTGCATCTATCTATCTATCTATCTATCTATCTACAAACAATTCCAAAGTGTGGTCCGCACAGTCTATTATAAATATATAGAGTGGGTGCCAGTAGCTGTGGACACGATCCAGGATCCAAACAATAAAAAAGTAACTCCACGGCACTCCAATGTAGTGAATCAAAAGGTGTTTATTCACCTGATTGCGACGTTTCAGTCCACTCAATGGGACTTTTCTCAAGCAGTATCAGTTTTACAATGGTGCTCAGTGAATATTTATACAGCCCATAATATTGCCATTAATTATCCAATTTGAAACATTTTATCATCGTATACACCATCTAATAGTTATAATCACAACAAATTGTGCTCAGTACATATAAATGAAATAGCAACAAACAGAAAAAACAAAAAACATTGTGAAAAAAACTCAAAAAATACATACTAGACGTGATTTCACATAATTATCTCATTAAAAACACATGAAGTGCACACGTGGGTTCCATCTATATAGTAAAAAAAAATAAAAACAAACAAGAGTAGGGGGAGGGGAAGCACTTACCAGCGTGGACCCAAGTATCGCTATGTGTCCGCCATACCGGCGTGATCATGCGTCTACTTGGACCGCATGATGGAGCGCACACGTGATGTGAGAAGTCCAATCACATGATCGGAAAATCACAACCATCACAGAGTCTCCAAAATGCAGTAATTTGTATTAATAGACAAAATAGAATATTCGCTAAAAGCGAACATCCACACCAGTACATGAAATAACCCATTCAATTGCAATTGGCAAATAGCCCTATATACACAGGGCACTTAGCGACACCGGGAAAGAGTATATATGTTAACTGGTGTGGACTGATAACATGTCATCATATCAGTAGACTAGTTTCCAAGATCTAATAACGGGAAGGGCCGTCGTCCATCCATTATAATAAATTAGATACGGGCACTGTAATAACTTTAAAACTACACCCTAGAAATACCAAGTATTCCTCTACCTATCACAAGTAGTATAATGTCCTGAGAGTACTGTAGCTTATATATCTCTACTCTCAAACACAGAGACAAGGGACGTATTACATCAAATCCTATCTTGCCCCATGTCATAATTTGTCTTGTACATTCTCAATAACAGTATATAGTGAATATTCAATAGTTATGTTGGTCCCCAAATGCGATGGAAGACGGTCCCCCACATAAATGCGATATTTCTAGGTCCAAGCTGGTTTAGCCTATAAGTGCATATACCTCAATTTCGAATCTATAATAAAGAAAAAAAAAAAACATCAGTTTCTCAAACTGTCAATAGTTAAAACATTATTTTATAAGCACCAAATATTATTTCTCATCTAGAGGATGCTATATCTATGATTACTGACCACAAACAATTATATGCAAGCCCAAGGTTAAAAGTCCACATTGAGGCCATTTGGTCTCAAGGTGTTCAATTCCATAATCCAATGGATCTCACGTTTTTTTAAATATGTTGTTCTATTACCTCCTTTCCGGGAGATCGGAACATGGTCTATCAACATACATTTTAAATCACATTCCCTATGTCCTTGTTCAGTAAAGTGTTTCGACACCGGTAAGTCCATGCGTTTTTTGCGAATTGTGTATCTATGATGGTTAATACGAGTTTTGAAATCTAACGTTGTTTCTCCAACATATAATAATTTTCAGGGGCACCATAAAACATAAATTACAAAAGTGGACTCGCATGTTAGAAAAAAATTGATCTTATAAGATCTCAGGGTAGTTGGATGTACAAAAGTATTTCCTTTATTTAAATATTTGCAATTTATGCAATTAGACATGTAAAACAGCCCATTTTTTGTGGGCGTAAAAATGTCTGTCCTAAGTTCTTCTGAGAGCCTATATCAGCATGGACTAATTTATCCCGCAGGTTCAATGGTCTTCTGTATGACATAAGTGGTATTTCTTTAAATTCTTTAATATTACTAAAGCCATTCTTTATTATGGACCAACGTTTATTGATAATATATTTTATTTTATGGCTCTCTTCATTATATGTGGTCACTAAAGGAACCCTATTTTCATTTTGTTTATGTTGTTTTCGAGTTACAATATCTACATCTAGATGTTGTATCCTATCCAAATGGGAGTTTAACAGGTCTCTTGGATACCCACTTCTATGGAAAGAATTTTTTATCTTCTCCAGACGATGGTCCAAGGTGACCTTATCATTCACTATCCTTTTTGCCCGCAGAAACTGGCTGAATGGCAATGATTTGACCATCGATCTGGGGTGTGCATATTGTAGTGTAATGTTGTATTTTTATCTGTAGGTTTGACAAAGACATCTGTCAATACAGAATCATCAGAAATTGTAATATCAACATCCAAAAATTGAATATTCTGTGAAGAGTGATGTAAAGTAAACTTTATATCCTCATCTATAGTATTTAGAGAGGAAAAAAATTCCAATAACGACATTTCCGTATCAATCCAAATTAGGAAGACATCGTCTATGTATCTCCACCACCCCAGCACATGGCTGAAGTGGTGGGACACATAGACGTAGGTCTCCTCCAAGAGGGCGACGGCCATGTTGGCATACGTAGGGGCAACATTTGCCCCCATTGCCGTCCCCCTCATTTGCATAAAAAATGAATCACCAAACAAAAAATAATTTTTAGTCAAAATCACATCCAATAGACTCAACAAGAAATCCTGACATTGTAATGTATAAGTGGATTTGGAGAGGGATTCTCGTACAGCCCTCAAGCCCAGATCATGTCTAATTGATGTGTAAAGGCTGACAATGTCAAGTGTGGCCAAAATGGCCCCCTTTGGGATACTGATGTTCTTTAATTTGTCAAGGAAATCCGAGGAGTCACGGATATATGATTTTGCAGATGTTGCATATGTTCTCAAAATTTTATCTAAAAATATAGAGATGTTGCTAAATATGGAGTTCCTACCCGAAACTATGGGTCTCCCAGGGGGGTCCACCAGACTTTTATGAATCTTAGGTAATAAATACAACATAGGAGTTGTTGGATGTTTAATATACAAAAAATCATATAGCTTTTTATTGATGAGTCCCCCAGAGAGAGCCTCATCGAGTAAATCTTTTATTTGTCGTTCAATATCCCACTTTGGATCATGTGATAATTTGTTATACACTCTATAATCACTCAGCTGTCTCTGTGCTTCACTTATATACTTATCTGTGTCCATGACCACAACCGCACCCCCCTTGTCAGCGGGTTTTATGGTGAGGCTGTGGTCATGGACAAGATCAAGAACTGCATTCCATTCATTAGTTGTAATATTAGGATATTTAAGTTTCCCAGATAGATTTGATTTTAACACATCAATGTCCTTGAAAACAATCTCTGCAAATAATTCAATAGCCGGAAAAGTCACCGGTGGAGAGAAGTCACTCTTCATATACAGATCAAAATCTGTTAGTTGTAATTCAGTCTCTCTTATGGTTTCCCTAGCACTGGTGTGCATGGAAAACCAGGCCTTGAGTCTGAGTCTCCTGAGAAACTGGTGCAAATCTAACTCAAGTTGCAACCAGTCTGTCGGTTTACTCGGACAAAAACTCAGTCCCTTGGATAAAACACAAATTTGTTCAGCAGATAAAACATGTGATGATATATTTACCACGGTTTGTTGGTTGTCACCTTCCTGTTCCTCTGCGACCTTTGACTCCTTGTTTTTATATTTTCTACGGTTTCTGCGTCCTCCCCTTCTTGTCGGTTTCTTTGGAGTATTCTTGTGGAATCCGCTAAAAAAGCATTGGAGGTAGGAGTAGAGATATCGTTGTTATTGGTAACAGGCTTTCTTGGATTTCTTTTACCACCCGATTGATTTATATTAGAATATTGCAGGTTAGTCCAGTTATATACAGCACCTGTATTGTAATCTAAAGTGTCCCGCTGCCATTTATTACGTTTGGTATCCTGAGTTTCTTGTTTCAATTTGTCCAAAAATGGTGTTAATTTATTTAAATATTCTTGCATGTCTTCTGAAGAAAGGAGGGAGGTTAACACAGATTCCAACATAATTTTCTGCTTCATTGTCTCCACTAAATCCCTTTGTAAGAACTCAATATTCAACAAAACGAGATCCATGGAGAATTTGTTAGCAATAAGTTCATATTTTGCACGAAAATCATTGTCCTGCATATACATCGTGGGTTGACTATGTGTCCGCATCCCACGCGGAATGCGATGTGCTCTGTAGTACTCACCAAGAGTGATGATATGCAAATTCAGGGTAACCACTTTCTTACAGGCTTTCTCATAATTTTTCTTGGTGTCAGCAATAGTAGGGGTAGATAAAAAACTCACATCATCGCTGCAGGCACCAATCAATCAATCAGCATCCTCTTGAGAATATGAAAAAATCTCAGATGACATATTCCTATTGGGATTAGTAATACCTGTATGATTCATCCCAGTTGACGTGCAGGTCCACTGAATCCAGTATATACAAACAATTCCAAAGTGTGGTCCGCACAGTCTATTATAAACATATAGAGTGGGTGCCAGTAGCTGTGGACACGATCCAGGATCCAAACAATAAAAAAGTAACTCCAAGGCACTCCAATGTAGTGAATCAAAAGGTGTTTATTCACCTGATTGCGACGTTTCAGTCCACTCAATGGGACTTTTCTCAAGCAGTATCAGTTTTACAATGGTGCTCAGTGAATATTTATACAGCCCATAATATTGCCATTAATTATCCAATTTGAAACATTTTATCATCGTATACACCATCTAATAGTTATAATCACAACAAATTGTGCTCAGTACATATAAATGAAATAGCAACAAACAGAAAAAACAAAAAACATTGTGAAAAAAACTCAAAAAATACATACTAGACGTGATTTCACATAATTATCTCATTAAAAACACATGAAGTGCACACGTGGGTTCCATCTATATAGTAAAAAAATTAAAAACAAACAAGAGTAGGGGGAGGGGAAGCACTCACCAGCGTGGACCCAAGTATCGCTATGTGTCCGCCATACCGGCGTGATCATGCGTCTACTTGGACCGCATGATGGAGCGCACACGTGATGTGAGAAGTCCGATCACATGATCGGAAAATCACAACCATCACAGAGTCTCCAAAATGCAGTAATTTGTATTACTAGACAAAATAGAATATTCGCTAAAAGCGAACATCCACACCAGTACATGAAATAACCCATTCAATCGCAATTGGCAAATAGCCCTATATACACAGGGCACTTAGCGACACCGGGAAAGAGTATATATGTTAACTGGTGTGGACTGATAACATGTCATCATATCAGTAGACTAGTTTCCAAGATCTAATAACGGGAAGGGCCGTCGTCCATCCATTATAATAAATTAGATACGGGCACTGTAATAACTTTAAAACTACACCCTAGAAATACCAAGTATTCCTCTACCTATCACAAGTAGTATAATGTCCTGAGAGTACTGTAGCTTATATATCTCTACTCTCAAACACAGAGACAAGGGACGTATTACATCAAATCCTATCTTGCCCCATGTCATAATTTGTCTTGTACATTCTCAATAACAGTATATAGTGAATATTCAATAGTTATGTTGTTCCCCAAATGCGATGGAAGACGGTCCCCCACATAAATGCGATATTTCTAGGTCCAAGCTGGTTTAGCCTATACGTGCATATCCCTCAATTTAGAATCTATAATAAAGAAAAAAAAAAATCACATGGTTGTGATTTTCCGATCATGTGATCGGACTTCTCACATCACGTGTGCGCTCCATCATGTGGTCCAAGTAGACGCATGATCACGCCGGTGTGGCGGACACATAGCGATACTTGGGTCCACGCTGGTGAGTGCTTCCCCTCCCCCTACTCTTGTTTGTTTTTAATTTTTTTTACTATATAGATGGAACCCACGTGTGCACTTCATGTGTTTTTAATGAGATAATTATGTGAAATCACGTCTAGTATGTATTTTTTGAGTTTTTTTCACAATGTTTTTTGTTTTTTCTGTTTGTTGCTATTTCATTTATATGTACTGAGCACAATTTGTTGTGATTATAACTATTAGATGGTGTATACGATGATAAAATGTTTCAAATTGGATAATTAATGGCAATATTATGGGCTGTATAAATATTCACTGAGCACCATTGTAAAACTGATACTGCTTGAGAAAAGTCCCATTGAGTGGACTGAAACGTCGCAATCAGGTGAATAAACACCTTTTGATTCACTACATTGGAGTGCCTTGGAGTTACTTTTTTATTGTTTGGATCCTGGATCGTGTCCACAGCTACTGGCACCCACTCTATATGTTTATAATAGACTGTGCGGACCACACTTTGGAATTGTTTGTATATACTGGATTCAGTGGACCTGCACGTCAACTGGGATGAATCATACAGGTATTACTAATCCCAATAGGAATATGTCATCTGAGATTTTTTCATATTCTCAAGAGGATGCTGATTGATTGATTGATTGGTGCCTGCAGCGATGATGTGAGTTTTTTATCTACCCCTACTATTGCTGACACCAAGAAAAATTATGAGAAAGCCTGTAAGAAAGTGGTTACCCTGAATTTGCATATCATCACTCTTGGTGAGTACTACAGAGCACATCGCATTCCGCGTGGGATGCGGACACATAGTCAACCCACGATGTATATGCAGGACAATGATTTTCGTGCAAAATATGAACTTATTGCTAACAAATTCTCCATGGATCTCGTTTTGTTGAATATTGAGTTCTTACAAAGGGATTTAGTGGAGACAATGAAGCAGAAAATTATGTTGGAATCTGTGTTAACCTCCCTCCTTTCTTCAGAAGACATGCAAGAATATTTAAATAAATTAACACCATTTTTGGACAAATTGAAACAAGAAACTCAGGATACCAAACGTAATAAATGGCAGCGGGACACTTTAGATTACAATACAGGTGCTGTATATAACTGGACTAACCTGCAATATTCTAATATAAATCAATCGGGTGGTAAAAGAAATCCAAGAAAGCCTGTTACCAATAACAACGATATCTCTACTCCTACCTCCAATGCTTTTTTAGCGGATTCCACAAGAATACTCCAAAGAAACCGACAAGAAGGGGAGGACGCAGAAACCGTAGAAAATATAAAAACAAGGAGTCAAAGGTCGCAGAGGAACAGGAAGGTGACAACCAACAAACCGTGGTAAATATATCATCACATGTTTTATCTGCTGAACAAATTTGTGTTTTATCCAAGGGACTGAGTTTTTGTCCGAGTAAACCGACAGACTGGTTGCAACTTGAGTTAGATTTGCACCAGTTTCTCAGGAGACTCAGACTCAAGGCCTGGTTTTCCATGCACACCAGTGCTAGGGAAACCATAAGAGAGACTGAATTACAACTAACAGATTTTGATCTGTATATGAAGAGTGACTTCTCTCCACCGGTGACTTTTCCGGCTATTGAATTATTTGCAGAGATTGTTTTCAAGGACATTGATGTGTTAAAATCAAATCTATCTGGGAAACTTAAATATCCTAATATTACAACTAATGAATGGAATGCAGTTCTTGATCTTGTCCATGACCACAGCCTCACCATAAAACCCGCTGACAAGGGGGGTGCGGTTGTGGTCATGGACACAGATAAGTATATAAGTGAAGCACAGAGACAGCTGAGTGATTATAGAGTGTATAACAAATTATCACATGATCCAAAGTGGGATATTGAACGACAAATAAAAGATTTACTCGATGAGGCTCTCTCTGGGGGACTCATCAATAAAAAGCTATATGATTTTTTGTATGTTAAACATCCAACAACTCCTATGTTGTATTTATTACCTAAGATTCATAAAAGTCTGGTGGACCCCCCTGGGAGACCCATAGTTTCGGGTAGGAACTCCATATTTAGCAACATCTCTATATTTTTAGATAAAATTTTGAGAACATATGCAACATCTGCAAAATCATATATCCGTGACTCCTCGGATTTCCTTGACAAATTAAAGAACATCAATATCCCAAAGGGGGCCATTTTGGCCACACTTGACATTGTCAGCCTTTACACATCAATTAGACATGATCTGGGCTTGAGGGCTGTACGAGAATCTCTCTCTAAATCCACTTATACATTACAATGTCAGGATTTCTTGTTGAGTCTATTGGATGTGATTTTGACTAAAAATTATTTTTTGTTTGGTGATTCATTTTTTATGCAAATGAGGGGGACGGCAATGGGGGCAAATGTTGCCCCTACGTATGCCAACATGGCCGTCGCCCTCTTGGAGGAGACCTACGTCTATGTGTCCCACCACTTCAGCCATGTGCTGGGGTGGTGGAGATACATAGACGATGTCTTCCTAATTTGGATTGATACGGAAATGTCGTTATTGGAATTTTTTTCCTTTCTAAATACTATAGATGAGGATATAAAGTTTACTTTACATCACTCTACACAGAATATTCAATTTTTGGATGTTGATATTACAATTTCTGATGATTCTGTATTGACAGATGTCTTTGTCAAACCTACAGATAAAAATACAACATTACACTACAATATGCACACCCCAGATCGATGGTCAAATCATTGCCATTCAGCCAGTTTCTGCGGGCAAAAAGGATAGTGAATGATAAGGTCACCTTGGACCATCGTCTGGAGAAGATAAAAAATTCTTTCCATAGAAGTGGGTATCCAAGAGACCTGTTAAACTCCCATTTGGATAGGATACAACATCTAGATGTAGATATTGTAACTCGAAAACAACATAAACAAAATGAAAATAGGGTTCCTTTAGTGACCACATATAATGAAGAGAGCCATAAAATAAAATATATTATCAATAAACGTTGGTCCATAATAAAGAATGGCTTTAGTAATATTAAAGAATTTAAAGAAATACCACTTATGTCATACAGAAGACCATTGAACCTGCGGGATAAATTAGTCCATGCTGATATAGGCTCTCAGAAGAACTTAGGACAGACATTTTTACGCCCACAAAAAATGGGCTGTTTTACATGTCTTAATTGCATAAATTGCAAATATTTAAATAAAGGAAATACTTTTGTACATCCAACTACCCTGAGATCTTATAAGATCAATTTTTTTCTAACATGCGAGTCCACTTTTGTAATTTATGTTTTATGGTGCCCCTGAAAATTATTATATGTTGGAGAAACAACGTTAGATTTCAAAACTCGTATTAACCATCATAGATACACAATTCGCAAAAAACGCATGGACTTACCGGTGTCGAAACACTTTACTGAACAAGGACATAGGGAATGTGATTTAAAATGTATGTTGATAGACCATGTTCCGATCTCCCGGAAAGGAGGTAATAGAACAACATATTTGAAAAAACGTGAGATCCATTGGATTATGGAATTGAACACCTTGAGACCAAATGGCCTCAATGTGGACTTTTAACCTTGGGCTTGCATATAATTGTTTGTGGTCAGTAATCATAGATATAGCATCCTCTAGATGAGAAATAATATTTGGTGCTTATAAAATAATGTTTTAACTATTGACAGTTTGAGAAACTGATGTTTTTTTTTTTTTTCTTTATTATAGATTCGAAATTGAGGGATATGCACTTATAGGCTAAACCAGCTTGGACCTAGAAATATCGCATTTATGTGGGGGACCGTCTTCCATCGCATTTGGGGAACAACATAACTATTGAATATTCACTATATACTGTTATTGAGAATGTACAAGACAAATTATGACATGGGGCAAGATAGGATTTGATGTAATACGTCCCTTGTCTCTGTGTTTGAGAGTAGAGATATATAAGCTACAGTACTCTCAGGACATTATACTACTTGTGATAGGTAGAGGAATACTTGGTATTTCTAGGGTGTAGTTTTAAAGTTATTACAGTGCCCGTATCTAATTTATTATAATGGATGGACGACGGCCCTTCCCGTTATTAGATCTTGGAAACTAGTCTACTGATATGATGACATGTTATCAGTCCACACCAGTTAACATATATACTCTTTCCCGGTGTCGCTAAGTGCCCTGTGTATATAGGGCTATTTGCCAATTGCAATTGAATGGGTAATTTCATGTACTGGTGTGGATGTTCGCTTTTAGTGAATATTCTATTTTGTCTATTAATACAAATTACTGCATTTTGGAGACTCTGTGATGGTTGTGATTTTCCGATCATGTGATTGGACTTCTCACATCACGTGTGCGCTCCATCATGCGGTCCAAGTAGACGCATGATCACGCCGGTATGGCGGACACATAGCGATACTTGGGTCCACGCTGGTGAGTGCTTCCCCTCCCCCTACTCTTGTTTGTTTTTAATTTTTTTTACTATATAGATGGAACCCACGTGTGCACTTCATGTGTTTTTAATGAGATAATTATGTGAAATCACGTCTAGTATGTATTTTTTGAGTTTTTTTCACAATGTTTTTTGTTTTTTCTGTTTGTTGCTATTTCATTTATATGTACTGAGCACAATTTGTTGTGATTATAACTATTAGATGGTGTATACGATGATAAAATGTTTCAAATTGGATAATTAATGGCAATATTATGGGCTGTATAAATATTCACTGAGCACCATTGTAAAACTGATACTGCTTGAGAAAAGTCCCATTGAGTGGACTGAAACGTCGCAATCAGGTGAATAAACACCTTTTGATTCACTACATTGGAGTGCCGTGGAGTTACTTTTTTATCTATCTATCTATCTATCTATCTATCTATCTATCTATCTATCTATCTATCTTTCTATCTACAGTATATATCTATCATCTAAATATCATTTACTAATCTAAAATAATTTAGACCATTCTATGCCTAAAACAGCCTGTCCCCTTCCCGCCCACACTTTTAGAACTAGCATGAGGCGGGCAAAGTCGCTTATTTAGGTGTATTACAGCTTAGTAAATTACCCTCAAAGACTGTAGCACAGACCGGGCAGACAGACTAGGATAACTTAACCATGGACTTGAACTGAAGCTTTATTATGAGGTAAGGAGTACATAGGCAGGATGGGTACACGGCTGGATGACGCAAGAGAAAATGCAGCAGAATCACTCTTCCAAACACCGTTGCTGATCACAGGGAACCTTGAAGTTCACACACCCTCTGCCTGGAGAGGGTACCTTAAATATCCAGAGACCCTCAACCATTGGCTGAGGAAGGCTCAGTGAATTTGTGCAGTGGCCTTTAAAAGGCTGGAGGTGAGTGCGTCCCCTAAGGGCCCACTAGGCAGGATCATGGACGCTGCTACATGGAGAAGATGGCAAAAACCAGGATGCTGAATGGCATGGTAATAGGCGCAGTATCTGTGGCCACAGGGGACAGAAAGAGGGTGGTGGGCACAAACTGCAGTCCAATCTGCTTGCAGCTGGTCACAGAACAGGAGGAGCTGAGCTGATGGATATACATACAGTATGCAGTAGAAATTCAGTTAAACTCATATTTTGTTCATTTAAACCTTTTTGGAGCCCTAAATCCTCCTGCAAACGATCGTATCTGTTTTTGAGGTCCACAGATCTCATGACTCTGCAAAACACAGATAACACTTGTGTGCATTCCACAATTTGCGGATCGGCACATCCTTCTCTCTGTTAGAAATGCCTATTCTTGTCCGCTACACGGACAGGAATATGAAACATTCTATTGTTTTTTTTTTATGAATAGGTCCGCTTCCAATCTGCAAAAAATGCCGATCAGATGCAGACCAAAGCTACAGTCATGTGCATGAAGCCTAAGTGTGACAGTCATCCGTCTATTATTTTCAAATGAAGCTGTTTATCACTAAATATTATCGCCCACTGGACACCTAAGCCCAAAATCAGCAGAGATTTACACAAATAACTGACAATTCTAAATAATATATATATATAAATCTGCTCATTTCACTGTTAAACGTGATGCCTGCAGATTCAATGTGACGGGTTCCCTTTAAAATTGTTTATTGTAACATTAACATTGTTTTTACCAATATCTCAGTTTATTGACCTTTTTACAACAGTTCTGCAACAAATTTACATATTTCCAGGAATTTTAGAAAATTAAAATGATAAACCGCGCAAGACATTACTAGCGATTGGCATATTAGTCATCTTTGCCTCAATTAGCAATGTAAAACAGATCTGTGATGTTCAGATGACCCGCTAATGGGTTTAAATGCCGTCAAATATTAATGCACTTTTTCTTTCCCTGTGAATACAGATCCACTTTTCCTGGAACTGCTACGGGCAGAGAAGCTGGGGATAGTTGTACATTATGTGGAAAGACTCTCAGTTAATTAATTGAATCCTTAGCATTACACTGTTCACTTACGGGCCAGAAAAAATTATTTCTCATTGATTTTTTAAATTTGAAACCACCGTTTCAATTTATTTCAGTGAGACTTATAGAGATGTGAGATAAAAGGAACAATATCTACAATCTAGATGTAGCGTCGGAAGCTCGCTTTGCTCATCTCTAATTCCTACATCCCACTAGCAGCGTATGAATGAATTGCCAGCAGGCTGCAATAAAGGTCCAGCTGGTTGTTACCAGTGGTGGTATAGAGTTGAAATTGTAATTGTAGTTACACGGTACAGAGATATAACACCCCAACTTTAGATTGGACGGCTTAACTGCAAGACCATCACGCAGCTATACCCCTATCTGTAGCATTTGCAGATGGTGATTAAAATCTTTAGCGTACCTGAAGTGCTGCAATTGGAATTTTGACCATCCTAAATGGTTGTGTATGAGCAGTGGTGGTCTTTACCACCACACAAACCATGCTGTTGGGTAGGGCCCCCATAGCAGGCAGGTCATACAGTGTCACAACTTTCAACTGTATCGGCATCCTAAGGACACAGATAAAGTTGTGTACAGAATGGGAACGCATAGCAAGTAGGTATGATAATGGCAGGAGCCAGGCAGCGGTCAGACCCTGCAGGCCCCCATCACCTATGAAGCAGCAGCTTGTAAAAGAGCTGTGCTCAGAGAGTTATCAGTGTTTTTGTGGTGTTACATAGGACTGCAGGTAACATCTACTATATTATCTGTACTCAAATAGATCACTGTGTGTTATCTGTGGTGTTATATAAGACTGCAGGATGGGTGACACCTACTACATTATCTGTACTTGGAAAGATGTCACTGTGTTATCTGTGGTGTTACATAGGACTACAGGTAACATCTACTATGTTATCTGTACTCAGAGAGGTATCACCGTGTTCTCTGTGTTGTTACATGGGACTGTAGGTAACATCTACTACATTATCTGTACTCAGAGAGGTATTACCGTGTTCTCTGTGTTGTTACATAGGACTGTAGGTAACATCTACTACATTATCTGTACTCAGAGAGTTATTACTCTGTTATTTCTGGTGTTACATAGGACTGTAGGCAACATCTACTACACTATCTGTACTCAGAGAGCTATTACTGTGTTATCTATGGTGTTACATAGGACTGTAGGTAACATCTACTACATTATCTGTACTCAGAGAGTTATTACTCTGTTATCTATGGTGTTACATAGGACTGCAGGTAACATCTACTACATTATCCGTACTCAGAGAGTTATCACTGTGTTATATGTGGTGTTACATAGGGCTGCAGGTGACATCTACTACATTATCCGTACTCAGAGAGTTATCACTGTGTTATCTGTGGTGTTACATAGGACTGCAGGTAATATCTACTACGTTCTCTGTGTTGTTACATAGGACTGCAGGTGACATCTACTACATTATCTGTATTTGGAGCTGTCATATATTGTATATCTTTTTATCTAGATGCCGAATCAAAGTACTTCCTGAATAAAGTGTCCCCAAAATATCTTTGATTAGGGCACCCAGACATAAATTTGCATGTGGCCCCTAAGATGCCACGTCCTCCCCTGTGTACTGAAATGTTAAGACAACTGAAAGTGATGATCAGAATTAGTTCAAGGGGTTCTCCAGGCTTTTAATATTGGTGACCCCTTCCTCAGGATAGGTCATTAATATCAGATCGGTCCCCCCAAACAGCTATATGAAGGGAATGCGCGCACAATGTGTGCATGCCGTCTCCCTTCTCTCTTCCTGCTCGTTGCTGCTATGTCTATGATGATCAGGAAGAGGAAAGGGATACAGCACGCTCGCACTGTGCGCGCCTTCCCTTCATGCAGCTGATCTGATAAGGATAGGTCATCAATATTAAAATCCCGGAGAACCCCTTCAAGTTCTACACATTGTCACCACTCCTGACATCTCTGTTTTAATAGCTTCATACAATCCCCATGTAATAACATCTGGAGCATTTCTGACTCTATGTTCGCCCATTCCTTTATTATTGCTTCTAGAAGTTATGAAAGAATTGATAGCATTTTGAAGTGAAGGTCCAGATGGGTGTCATGTCCCCTAGAACACCATTATGCTTCATTAGGCATCATCTCACATAGACTCTAGGAGAATGCTTCCAATTCTTTTTAATAACTAATTAAGGTTGATAGTGACAATTAACAAAATGAAACTTTAAGCAATATGAATTATTGAATTTATTGTTTTAAAGTGACCCCTTTAATAGAAATTAGAGGCAGCGTAGTATCCAGAGAGCAACAGTGGGCTCTAGTCTCTTTCATTAAAGCTGTGACATTCATAATTAGTTCCCACTGTAACATGATAAATTCATACCAATTGCCAGAAGCATATGAAAAGCATCAAGGCTAAAAAAGAATGAGATATAATGAGATTGAATCTAAACCCCACGAGGAATGTCCTCCACTTTGATCTGTCTTTTTAATTATTTATTTTTTTCTCAAGATATTTCCATTCTGTAACGGGCATACAGTCACAGGGTTTCACACAGAAAGGGCTTTTCATCTGTACATGAAAGGACAAAATAAAATATATCTTTCCATTGAGATACCTCAGTCTCCCTGGGTTCCTGATCCATAGTATGGGGGTACCATTAACACTTTCAGAGCAAAATATCTTATTAAAATTCTACAGTTTGTGTGCAGGTGTTTATGTATGATATTTTATTATATAAAACAAAGTATATAAGTCACTTATAGAGATGAGCGAGCACTAAAATGCTCGGGTGCTCGTTATTCGAGACAAACTTTTCCCGATGCTCGGGTGCTCGTTTCGAGTAACGAACCCCATTGAAGTCAATGGGAGACTCGAGCATTTTTGCAGGGACACCAAGGCTCTGTCTAGGGAAGGCTGGGTGAAAACCTGGAAACATCAGAAAATGATGGAAACACCACGGAAAAGGACAGGAAACAGCAGGGGCAGCATGCATGGATGCCTCTGAGGCTGCCTAATCCCACCATTACCCCAAATTCTCCAGCAACAGCCTGGTGGTTACCCTCATGGCAATTCTGCTCACCCAGACCAAGAAAGGCGAGGCAAATACCCATCACATGTTAGGGAAGCACCTAACTAGGTGCAAAGAAAAATTGTTTAGAGAGAGGGCCTGTAGGTGGACCTCCGGAAAAAATTGTTTAGAGAGAGGGCCTGTAGGTGGACCTCCGGAAAAATTGTTTAGAGAGAGGGCCTGTAGGTGGACCTCCGGAAAAATTGTTTGGAGAGAGGGCCTGTAGGTGGACGTCCGGAAAAATTGTTTAGAGAGAGGGCCTGTAGGTGGACCTCCGGAAAAATTGTTTAGAGAGACGGCCTGTAGGGGGCCCTCCGGAAAAATTGTTTAGAGAGAGGGCCTGTAGGTGGACCTCCGGAAAAATTGTGGTAAAAGAGTGCCAGTTGGACCTCTAAAAAATTGCGTTTTTTGGGTCAGCGTTAGACAAAGACGACAAGGAGAAGGAGGAGTAGGAGGAGTAGAGAAGAGGAATCGGATACATAAGTAATGTTAATCTTTAGCTGCTTTCCCCCGGAGATGATTTGAATTCCGGTGAAATCCAGGCTTTGTTCATTTTAATAAGCGTCAGCCTGTCAGCGCTGTCAGTTGACAGGCGTGTACACTTATCGGTGATGACGCCACCAGCTGCACTGAATACCCGCTCTGACAGCACACTAGCGGCAGGGCAGGCCAGCACCTCCAAGGCGTAAGCGCCAGTTCAGGCCACGTGTCCAGCTTTGGAACCCAGTAGTTGTATGGAGCAGAGTGATCGGTCCGGACGTTGGTATGGTCAGCTAGGTACTCCCTCACCATCTTTCTGTAAAGCTCACCCCTACTCTGCCGAGACTGGGGACAGGTGACAATGTCTTGCTGGGGTGATATAAAACTGGCAAAGGCCTTGGAGAGCGTTCCCCTGCCAGTGCTAGACAAGCTGCCTGCTCGCCTACTCTCCCCCGCTACTTGCCCCACAGAACCACGCCCTCTGCCGCTAGCAACGTCAGATGGAAAGGATTGTTTCAGCTTGTGCACCAGGGCCTGTTGATATTGATTCACTCTCATACTCCTTTTCTCTACAGGGATGAGAGTGGAAAGGTTCTGCTTGTACTGTGGGTCCAGGAGAGTGAACACCCAGTAATCGGTGTTTGAAAAAATGCTTCTAACGCGAGGGTCACGGGATAGGCAGCCTAACATGAAGTCTGCCATGTGCACCAGAGTCCCAACACGCAAGAATTCCCTCTCCTCACTGGCCTGACTCTCCATTTCCTCCTCCTCCTCCTCCTCCAAGTCCTCCTCTTCAGCCCATACACGCTCAAGAGTTAAAAAGGACTGAGCACTGGTACCCTCTTCTGTCTCGCCGACATTCTCCTCCTCTTCCTCCTCATCCTCATCCCCCTCCTCCGATACGCGCTGAGAAACAGACCGGAGAGTGCTCTGGCTATCAAGCGACGTATCTTCCTCCACCATATCTTGTGACAAGCGCAAAGCATCCGACTTGATCCTTAGCAGTGAGTTTTTCAACAGGCAAAGCAGCGGGATGGTGAGGCTGATGATGGCGGCATCGCCGCTGACCATCTGTGTTGACTCCTCAAAGTTGGTCAACACCTGGCAGATATCAGACATCCACGTCCACTCCTCATTGTAGACTTCAGGAATCTGACTGACCTGACTACCAGTTCTGGTGGAAGTTGACATCTGGCAGTCTACAATCGCTCTGCGCTGCTAGTAAACTCTGGATAACATGTTTAATGTCGAATTCCATCTTGTGGGCACGTCGCACAACAGTCGGTGAGCGGGCAGTTGTAGGCGGCGCTGCGCTGCCCTGAGAGTGGCAGCATCTGTGGTCGACTTGCGGAAATGCGCACAGATGCGGCGCACCTTGGTGAGCAAATCAGACAGATTGGGGTATGTCTTGAGGAACCGCTGAACTATGAGATTGAACACGTGGGCCAGGCATAGCACATGTGTCAGTCTGCCGAGTTGCAGAGCCGCCACCAGGTTACGCCCGTTGTCACACACAACCATGCCTGGCTTGAGGTTCAGCGGTGCCAGCCACAGATCGGTCTGCGCCGTGATGCCCTATAACAGCTCTTGGGCGGTGTGCCTTTTGTCACCTAAGCTCAGCAGTTTGAGCACCGCCTGCTGGCGCTTACCCACGGCACTGCTGCTGCGCCTAGAGCTACCGACTGAAGGCGCCGTGCCCACGGATGGTAATTCGGAGGAGGAGGTGGAGGAGGAGGAGGAGGAGGGGTCGGAGGAAGAGGCATAGTATGTCTGAGAGACCGTGACCGAGGTAGGCCCCGCAATCCTCGGTGTGGGCAGTACATGAGCGGCCCCAGGGTCAGTCTCGGTCCCAGCCTCCACCAAGTTAACCCAATGTGCCGTCAGTGAGATATAGTGTCCCTGCCCGGCAGCACTTGTCCACGTGTCCGTGGTTAGGTGGACCTTCTCAGAAACAGCATTGGTCAGGGCACGGATGATGTTCTGTGACACGTGCTGGTGTAGGGATGGGACGGCACATCGGAAAAAATAGTGGTGGCTGGGGACTGAACACCGAGGGGCAGCCACCGCCATGAGATTGCGAAAGGCCTCGGTCTCTACCAGCCTATAGGGCAGCATCTCCAGGCTCAGCAATTTGGAGATGTGGACGTTGAGGCTTGGGCATGTGGGTGGGTGGAACTGTATTTCCTCTTGCGCTCCAGCGTCTGCTGTAAAGACAGCTGAACGCTGCGCAGGGACACATTGGTGGACGCTGTGGAGGATCGTGGAGGCGAAGGTGTGGTTTTCCGGCGGGAAGCGCTCGTGCTGGGGTCCTGGGCAGGGGGTTAACTAGCAGAGGCAGCGAGTGACACAGGGGAAGGAGCAGTGGTGTGACCCGCAGGAGGTGAACGGCCTTGGTTTCATTGAGTGGGGTGTTTAGCACTCATATGCCTGCGCATGTTGGTGGTGGTTAGGCTAGTAGTGGTGGCACCCCTGCTGATCCTGGTGTGGCACAGATTGCACACCACAGTCCATCGGTCATCCTCACTTTCTTTAAAGAACCTCCAGACTTGCGAACATCTAGGCCTCACCATGGGAGCTTCACTACGTGAAACAGTTGCTGCTGATGCACCAGCTCTGGCCCTACTTCTCCCTCTGGCCACACCACTGCCTCTTCCAACCTGTTCTGGTGCAGCACTCGCCTCCGCCTCAGAAGCACTGTCTTCACTCGGCTTATCAACCCAGCTTGGGTCAGTCACCTCGTCATCCTCCGATTCCTCAGTCTGCTCCCCCCTCGGACTTCCTGCCCTGACAACAGCTTCACCACTGTCTGACAACCGTGTCTCCTCATCGTCCGACACCTCTTTACACACTTCTTCCACTAAGACAACAATGTCATCATCATCACCCACAGACTGCGACAGTTGGAAAACTTGGGCATCGGGAAAGAGGTCAGCAGCAACCTGAGAAGTGGTTTGTGACTCTGGGAAGGGTCCAGAAAACAGTTCCTCAGAGAATGCCGGATCGCATTCCAAATTTTCCTGGGAGGGGGCAGACTGGGGGGAAGGAGGTTGAGGTGGAGGAGCCAGAGGAGTGCTCCCTTGGGTAACGTGGGTGGACTGCGTGGAAGACTGACCAGTGGACAAATTACTTGAAGCATTGTCCGCAATCCACGACATCACCTGTTCGTACTGTTGTGGTTTCAACAGTCCTCTACCACGCTTCCCTGTAAGTTGAGACATGAAGCTAGGGAGTGTAGCTCTGCAGCGTTCCCCTGCTCCCTCATCAGCAGGTACTGTCTCACCCTGCCCAGGACCACGGCCTCTGCCCCCTGCAGTAATTGAATGCCCACGCCCTCGTCCTCGACCCTTAGCCCTGGGGTTCAACATTTTCTGTATATAAGTGTATTATATGTACAAAAAAAATGGGCCTGCTGTACTGAAACCCACAAACTTGTTCAATCTGAACAAGAAAATATATAGGTGGATAAGTTAGAGCAAAATTACGTATGTTATTAAGTACCGTGCGGTATGGAGCAATTACACGGAAACTATTAGATTAGGCAGACTTGGTCTGCTTAAGTGCAACCCAGACAAATGTCGCACAGAGATTTTTGTAATGTAGCTGTATCAGTGAGAGCAGAAGACCTTTTTTAATTAAGTGACTTACAGAATGTGTCACTTGGACAGAAAATATGGATTGTGCTTTGTATATAGGTGGATAAATTAGAGCAAAATTACGTATGTTATTACGTACCGTGCAGTATGGAGCAATTACACGGACACTATTAGATTAGGCAGACTTGGTCTGCTTAATTGCAACCCAGATAAATGTCGCACAGAGATTTTTGTAATGTAGCTGTATCAGTGAGAGCAAAAGACCTTTTTCAATTACGTGACGTACAGAATGTGTCACCTGGACAGAAAATACGGATTGTGCTTTGTGGTGACTGGACAGCTGAACTGTGACACACAGAATGGTTCCACACAGCTGTATGAAATGGATTTGTATCACTGAGATAAAACAACAAAAAAAATATTTTTTTTTATATATTTTTTTTTAACATGACGTGCAGAAAATATCAGAGAGCAAACTCAGCCTCTGCTTACTGTGGCTATTTTGACTGCAAACCAGACAAATGTCGCACAGAGATTTTTCTAAGGTAGCTGTATCAATGAAAGCAAAAGACCGTATTTGATTACGTGACTTACAGTATGGGTCACCTGGACAGAAAATACGGATTGTGGCTTGTGGTGAGTGGACAGCTGAACTGTGACACACAGAATGGTTCCACACTGCTGTATGAAATGGATTTGTATCACTGAGATAAAACAATAAAAAAAAAAGTGTTATATATGGCGATAGCTGCACTACTAGTGCCAGCCAGCCCAGCCAGGAGACAAAAAAAAATGTCCTGTAGCCCTTAGAAGGGCTGTTGGGTTCTTTTGAGATCACTCCTGCCTAACAGAGAACTAAATCCAGGCCCTAACACTCTCCCTGAGATGCCATTTCCTCGAGCATGGCGAGATACTCGTCCGAGCAGCGAGCACTTACAAGTACCCTAATACTCGAACGAGCACCAAATTCGGACGAGCATGCTCGCTCATCTCTAGTCACTTATGGGGAAAATAAGTCATTTACATGGTACTGAACTTTTTATGGTAAGGATAGTGAAAAAACCTATTATCATGCAATGTTGATCCAGAGTAAAGCCTCATTCACACGTCTGTGTCCGTGCTCAAATCCGTGAGCAGGTGGTCAGTGATGCATCCGTGAAGCTGTCCATGAAGGGTCAGTGGGTCCGTGTTTTGCTGTCCGTGTTGCATCCGTGTTTCACTGACACTGAACAGCTGAAAAATAATTTTCAAAGCATCTCTTCTTGACATCCGTGAGGGATCCATGGTTTTCACAGACTCATTGGCTATAATGGGCGTGAGGGATCCCGGAACACGAATCAAGATAGGACATGCATCCGTACTAAAACAACGGAACCACGGACAGTGGTGAAACACTGATGTCTGAACATACACCTTAAAATGAATGGGGACGTGTGCTGTCCGTGGAGAACACGTACAGCACACGTCCGTGAAACACTGACGTCCGAATGAGGTTTAAGGTTTCTTTGACACTAGCATTTACATCTTCCGGCATCGAGATCGATCATAGGGTCTCAATACTGGAAAAAACCCTTCCGATTGTCCCCATTCATTGTCAAAGGAGACTAAATGTAACTGAACAGAATGGAGTGCTCCAAAATGCATTCCGTTCCATTCTCATACCGGAGAGCAAACCGTAGCATGCTGCAGTTTGCTTTCCGTCATGAGATGCGGAGCAAGATGGATCCGGCATGACCCACAATGCAAGTCAATGGGCTGGCATGTTCACAACAAATTTTCGTTAGCGATCATCAGCTGCTGTAAAGTTGCCACGGATTACCCGATGAATGAGCAACACGTTCGTTCATCAGGTAATAGGGTCATTCCTGCGGTCACCTAAATCACCATTTGTCGGCAGCAGATTGTGGTGTCTAAATCGCCTCTGCTGCTGGCAAATAATGACTCTGTATGGGGACATACAATGGTATTAGCAATCAATCCTCCCCATACTGTGGAGGAGATTGCTGTATGGAAATGCATCTTTCTCCTCCATTGACAAGCAAGTGATTGTCAGGACAGAACACATCCTTCCTGAGCTGTTCCACTATATCATGTCGGTCCGCCCTTGCATACCTTCATAGTCGACGTTCACCTCTCACAATCAGTGGCATGTGGTGCTCCACAGTTCCCACGTCACTTATTCGCAATGGTGCCCCTTGTCCACTCATGATACTTTCACCACAGGAGCACATGAACATTTCCAAACTGCTCAGTTTCAGAAATTCTGCCACCCTCGGCCTGAAAGCCAATCATCGTCCTTTCTTGCAACTCATCCCCTTTATCCCTGACAGCAAAGAGGGATATGTGTGCAGACAGCCTATCGCACTCCTTACTTACCCCTCCGAGCCAGCTCACGACATGTGACTTCATTCACGAGCTTTGTGCTGTCGACGTTGAAAGTAGGAAGTGGTCATAATAATGTGACTCCTCTGTATAGACTCCCAGTTACTAGGCTCAGGGCTGTATTAACAACTAGGCACTGGGGGCACGGTGCCTAGGGCGGCGGGTTGCGGGGGGCGGCACCCCGCCAGGAGAATATAACGATTGTGGGGGGAAAAAAAAAAAACCCATCCTGGATTTTTTTTTTTTTCCGAGGGGGGGTCGTGGGTACTGCTGTCGGGTGGCGCGGGGTCCCGGTGCTAAACTAGCGCTCACTAGCCTGCAGGGGGAGTGAAGCGCTGGTAGCGCTGTACAGTACTTAACCCTCCTCCTGCTTGCTCTTCCTGAGGCTGGCGCTGCTGTGTCCTGACTGCCTGCAGCGTCAGGACGTACAGAGCTCCCTCTGACCTGACGCTGCAGGAGGTCAGGTGACTTCAGCGCAGGCCCCTGGATGAGGGAAGAGTGGGGACACAGCCAGGACCGGAGGTAAGTTTATTTATTTTTTTTCTTGTCTGATCTGAGGTCTGAAGTGGGGGCCAAAAAGGGATCTTAAAAATTGGGGACAGAATGGGGGGGATCTGAAATGGTGGGACAGAATGGGGGGGATCTGAAATGGTGGGACAGAATGGGGGGGATCTGAAATGGTGGGACAGAATGGGGGGATCTGAAATGGTGGACAGAATGGGGGGGGATCTGAAATGGTGGGACACAATGGGGGGGATCTGAAATGGCGGGACAGAATGGGGGGGATCTGAAATGGTGGGACAGAATGGGGGGTCTGAAATGGTGGGACAGAATGGGGGGGTCTGAAATGGTGGGACAGAATGGGGGGGATCTGAAATGGTGGGACAGAAATGGGGACCAGAAAGGGGGTCTAAAATGTGGGCCAGAAAAGGGGTTCTGACATGGGGCCAGAAGGGGGGGGGGTCTGATATGGGCCCCAGAAGGAGAGTTCTATATGGGGGCCACAAGAGTATGATATGGGGACAGAAGTGGGGGGTATGATTGGGGATCTAATTAGGGGTCTGAAGGAGGTCTGATTAGGGGCCTGAAGGAGGTCTGATTAGGGGCCTGAAGGAGGTCTGATTAGGGGCCTGAAGGTGTCTGATTGAGGGTCTAGAGGTCTGATTGGGGGTCTGGAGGCCTAATGAGGGTCTGATAGGTGGTCTGGAGGTCTAATTAGGGTCTGATTGGGGCTTTGGAGGCTTAATGAGGGTCAGATATGGGAGTCTGGAGATGGGGGGGTCTCATCTGGGGTTTGATATGGGGATCTGATCTGAAAGGTAAGGGGGGTACTGTTTTTCTGTGTGGTGCCAGTATTTTCAGGGTGGCTGTTTCTGTATTATAGTATGGGGGGCGGGCAGGGTGAGATGTGGAGAAGGTGAGAGGATGATGGAAAAGTAGGAAAGTAAAATGTCTGTTTGTTGCACTCTTCAGAGACGAGGCACAGCTGAAAGAAGTCACCATGGCGGTCTGGTCTGACAGAAGAAGAGGAAAGAAAACGTCATCAGAGAAGAGAAGTCACTGGATGTAAGAGGTACATATGTGGCGCTTTATGACCCTGTATGCTCTGTAGTGCTGTATGAAATGTTTTCCAAGTCTGTCTTTGAAAGGGTTGTCTTTTTTTTTTTTTTTTGTACGAGCGCTGCTTTCTCTGCTCTGTTTACTGCTCTTCACTGCAAATTCTATGGCAAGCAGGTGAACAGAGCAGAGAAAGCAGCTCTCCTATGAGCTCTGCTCTCTCTTCAAACAGCTGATCGTCTGGGTGCCGGAGGACCCCAGCCGATCTGATATTGATGACCTATAGTGAGGATAGGTCATTAGTAGTAAAAAGAGGACAACCCCTTTAACAGTAGGACTGGAGGAAAGGGATTAGGTTGAGAATTTGGCAAGGGGGGGCGTTTCAATATTTGCCTTGGGCATCAGAAAATCTAGGTGCACCAGCGGCAGGTGGGGTGGGTGGGTGGGGTACAGACTGAGGGTAGTTGGGTGTATGGGGATGGTGGGGTACTTGGGCAGGGGTTAATTGGCTTGGCAGAGAACCATTTTTAGTATCCAGGGGGTTGGGGGGGAGGATAGGTCACTGTAATAAGTCCAGGAGGAGGCTACTATGGGGGGTGGGGTAACAAGGCTACTATGGGGTTGGGGGGCTACTGAGGAGAGACTACTATGCTACTGTGGGGGGAGGAGGCTACTATGGGGGGTGAGGGGGCTACTATGGGGGGTGGGGTAACGAGGAGAGACTACTATGAGGTGGGGGGTGAGAAGAGACTACTATGGGGGGTGGGGGTAACAAGGCTACTATGGGGTGGGGGGTTCTAAGGAGAGGCTACTATGCTACTGTGGGGGGAGGAGGCTACTATGGGGTGGGGGGGACTGAGGAGAGGCTACTATGCTACTGTGGGGTGAGGGGGCTACTATGGGGTGGGGGGTTCTAAGGAGAGGCTACTATGCTACTGTGGGGGGAGGAGGCTACTATGGTGTGGGGGGGCTGAGGAGAGGCTACTATGCTACTATTTGGGGGCATGGGGGAATGGGTCATGTGGGGGGGGCGCGGGGGGGAGGGAGCGTCATCACAGAGAGTGCCTAGGGCAGCATGAACCCTAAATACGGCCCTGACTAGGCTTACATAGAGGCGTCATTGCTATAACCTACCCAGTCTTCTGAAGTGCTTCCTGCATAGTATGAAGTGGCTTATTTATTATATACAGAGAACTGATGTTTCATATACTGTACAATTTACTATACAGTCAGTGTCTCTTAACCTTTGATTTTCTATGCCATTATTAGACACCCAGATTAATTAACTGTTTAAAACAATAAGAGCCTTGGTTCCAGCGTTGGTGTTTTCTTAATGTTAATTTAAGCACTTATAGACAGAGACAAGTTATTACATATGCAGGCAGCACATGTTGGCAGAGACTCATAGGCAATTAAGACTACAGTATGTTTGTTTTCAGCTATACATTATTGTATTAAATGATACTGACTAGGGAAAAGCTCCCTGAAATTACTGACGTTAATGGGCTAAGCTAAGGCTTTTATAACCCTTATTGTTTAAAGGGGCAGTCCTGCTCAGGAATGTATATTTAGATGTAGAGTAGAGCAAATCAATTCATCCAATTTGGAAGGCGTTCCGAATCTCCAAAAACTTTAATTCTAACTAAACCAAATTTATTTATTTGATTCATTTCTGGCAAATCAGAGAGAGAGAGAGCTTAGAGTGTTATATACCAATTTTCACGGCAGTAGGAGCATAGTTGATTAATAAATAAAAAAAATTGGCGAATCTGAGCCAAAAAGTTCAACACATTCGCTCATCTCTAATGCAGAGAACTATAACATTTATGCATTAGTTGCACTGCAATTCATGTTAAGAGCAATGGTTTAGCATTCATGTAATTGCTTCCTCCACGGATTATTCAAGTTCTTTAATTTGCAGTATGTGGCAGAAGTTTGTTACTTCACTTTTGTAGATTTTAAATCTAATAAGAAAAACTGCAAAAAATAATCGCAAATGATATCTGAGGAAATGTAGACAATCAACAGGCAAGCAATGCTAGTGTATCTGTAGGGAAGTCCTATAGTCTGTTTCACCGCTGAGATCAGCAGCTGCACACATGACCCCATTATCTACAGACTGAAGGAGTGAACCAGATGTTAGAGCAATATCTTCAGTTACATGATGATAGGTCTCAGTTTCTGCCATGGGCAGAGTTTTCTTATATTAATATATAATTTGTCTCTTGCCTCTACTAATAGTGTATTCAAAAAAGTGAGTACACCCCTCACATTTTTGTAAATATTTTATTGTATCTTTTTATGGGAAAACACTGAAGATCTGACACTTTGACACAATGTAAAGTAGTCAGTGTACAGCTTGTATAACAGTGTAAATTTGGTGTGCCCTCAAAATAACTCAACACACAGCCATTAATGTCTAAACCTCTGGCAAGAAAAGTGAGTGCACCGCTAAGTGAAAATGACCAAATTGTGCCCAAAGTGTCAATATTGTGTGGCCGCCATTATTTTCCAGAACTGCCTTAACTCTCTTGGGCATGATGTTCACTAGAGCTTCACAGGTTGCCACTGGAATCCTCTTCCACTCCTCCATGTCATGGAGCTGGTGGATGTTAGTGCTCCTCCACTTTCTGTTTGAGGATGCCCCACAGATGCTCAATAGGGTTTAGGTCTGGAGACATGCTTGGTCAGTCCAGCAACTTCACCCTCAGTTTCTTTAGCAATGCAGTGGTCATCTTGGAGTTGTGTTTGGGGTTGTTATCATGTTGGAATACTGCCCTGCTGCCCAGTTTCCAAACAGAGGGGATCATGCTCTGCTTCAGTACGTCACAGTATATGTTGGCATTCATGGTTCCCCCAATGAACTGTAGCTCCCCATAGCTGGCAGCACTCATGCAGCCCCAAACCATGACACTCCCACCACCATGCTAGACTGTAGGCAAGACACACTTGCCTTTGTAATTCTCACCTAGTTGCCACCATACACGCTTGACACCATCTGAACCAAATAAGTTTATCTTGGTCTTCCTAGACCACAGGACATGGTTCCAGTAATCCATGTTCTTAGTATGCTTGTCTTTAGAAAACTGTTTGCAGGTTTACTTGTGCATCATCTTTAGAGGAGGCTTCCTTCTGGGACGACAACCATGTAGACCAATTTGAAGTAGTGTGCGACATATGGTCTGACCACTGACAGGCTGACCCTCCACCCCTTTAACTTCTGCAGCAAGAGAGTTCTTTGCCATGAGGTGCCATGTTAAACTTCCAGTGACCAGTATGAAAGAGTGTGAGAGCAATACCACCAAATGTAACACACCTGCTCCCCATTCACACCTGAGACCTTGTAACACTAACGAGTAACATGACTCCGGGGAGTGAAAATGGCTAATTGGGCACATTTTGGCCATTTTCACTCAGGGATGTACTCACTTTTCTTGCCAGTGGTTTAGACATAAATGGCTGTGTATTGAGGAATGAACGAAAGCACACAGTGTACACGTGCTGTCTTCCGTATCTCTTCCTACTGCTGCTATGTCTATGGCAAAGCAGCAGCGAGCAGGAAGAGAGACGGGAGACGGCACATGCAAACTGAGCGTGCCTTCCGTTCTTACAGTTGATCGACAGTGGTGCCGGGTGTCAGACCCCCACTGATCTGATATTTATGACCTATCCTAAGGATAGGTCATCAATATTAAAGAGGACCTTTCACCACTCCTGACATGCCTGTTTTAATAGCTGCATGCATTCCCCACATACTAACAATTCTGGAACATCTATTCTTATGGCTCCATGTTGTGCCATTCCTTTATTAGTTGCACTAGAAATTATGAATGAATTGCTATTTGCCTTCAGTAAAGGAACAGAGGGGAGGTGACCAGTTGGGGGTGTGTACCTGCACAGACTGACTCTAGCCAATCAGTGCTGCCATGTTCAGACTGTGCAGGTACACACCCCCAACTTGTTACCTCCCCTATGTTCCCTTACTGAAGACAAATAGCAATTCATTCATAACTTCTAGTGCAAATAATAAAGGAATGACACAACATACAGACATAAGAATAGATGTTCCAGACTTGTTATTATATGGGGAATGCATATAGCGATTAAAACAGACATGTCAGGAGTGGTGAAAGGTCCTCTTTAAAAGCCCGAAGAACCCCTTTAGAGAAGTAATTAAAAAATTGATTTCTAAACCAGACAATCTGTGAAAGAAATGACTACATCATAGCCAGAATAGTCTTGAGTTTAAAAGACAGAA
>ONZH01016371.1:0-73523 GCA_900303285.1 Rhinella marina
ATTTTGTTTTTTTGGAACGTGACGTGCAGGAACTATGGTAGAACTGACTGACACCCTGTTAACGGTGGCTATTTAGTCTGCGACCCAGACAAATGTCGCACAGAGAATTTTCTGGATCAAGCGGTAGATGATATTGGTAGCAAATGACTTGGTTGTATTCTGTGACGTACAGAAAGTGTCACCTGGACAGTATATACGGGATGGGAGGCTGAATGTGCTGAACTGTGACACACAGAAAGGTTACACACAGCTGAGTAAAAATGGATTTGTATCACTGAACTAAAACAACTGCAAAAAATTATTATTTTTTTTTTTATATTTTGTTTTTTTGGGAACGTGACGTGCAGGAACTATGGTAGAACTCACTGACACCCTGTTAACGGTGGCTATTTAGTCTGCGACCCAGACAAATGTCGCACAGAGAATTTTCTGGATCAAGCGTAGATGATATTGGTAGCAAATGACTTGGTTGTATCTGTGACGTACAGAAAGTGTCACCTGGACAGTATATACGGATGGAGTAGTGTACTGAAACTGTGACACACAGAAAGGTTACACGCAGCTGAGTAAAATGGATTTGTATCACTGAGCTAAAACAACTGAAAAAAAATTTTTTTTTTTATATTTGTTTTTTATATTTTTTTTTAAATTTGGTTTTTTTGGGAACGTGACGTGCAGGAACTATGGTAGGACTGACTGACACCCTGTAACGGTGCTATTTAGTCTGCAACCCAAACAAATGTCGCACAGAGAGTTTTCTGGATCAAGCTGTAGATGATATTGGTAGCAAATGACTTGGTTGTATTCTGTGACGTACAGAAAGTGTCACCTGGACAGTATATATGGATTGGAGTGAGTCAGTGCTGAACTGTGACACACAGAATGGTTCCACACTGCTGTGTGCAATGGATTTGTATCACTGAGATAGAACAATAAAAAAAAACAGGGTTAGATATGGCGATAGCTGCACTACTAGTGCCAGCCAGCCAGCCAAGCCAGGAGACAAAAAAAAAATTCTTCTAGCCCTTAGAAGGGCTGTTGGGTTCTTTGTGGGTGATTCCTGCCTAACTGAGAACTAAATTCAGGCCCTAACACTGTCCCTGAAAGGCAGCAGCTCTATCCCTAACGACATCCAGACGGCATCTGAGCCGAGCGCCGCGGCCAGTCACTAGTATATTCCAGGGTCACCTGATCAGGCCAGCCAACCCCTGCTATCGACATGTAAGGGCCCCACGTGATGCTGGGTGTACTGTAGAGTCTCCTGGCTTGTGATTGGCTGTGTTTATAGGCGCCAAAAAAGCACGATGCGGAAGTTGCCATTTCCTCGAGTATGGCGAGATACTCGTCCGAGCTGCGAGTACTTACGAGTACCCTAATACTCGAACGAGCACCAAGCTCGCTCATCTCTACTAATAAGCGCACTCTCCCTGGTTCTTAAAGGGTCAGAGCATGCATCCTAATTTTTACCAGCCAATGGCTAGCAACCAAGGCTATTTTAGACACCTTCCCAGTGGGAAGTATGTAGCTTTCTAGTTCCTGCGAAAGTGTGATGCTTCATTATTCTGCCTGTGTACTGACCAGATTCTGACTTTGATTCTCCACTGCAGTACCTAACCTTTGCCTGATTGTTGTATTGACCTTTTGCTGCCTCTCCTGACCTCGGACCATTTTCTGTATTGCATGAACTCCATCTGCCCTGACCTCAGGCTATCCCTGACTAAAATTTTGCCTGACCCTTCAGTGCTCCACACTGGTGCATTTGACCCTTGTAGGTCAGCACCAACGACATGGAGTCTACTCCAAGAGGTAGCGGCATGGTGCAATCCCTGCAACAAAGCCCTGATCCCTGTAAAGGGATAAAGGGTGAAAACAAGGGAACCACAAGGATAACACCCCTAGGTTTAACCCTAAACCAAACCGTTGGTTGGTGCAGTGGTTCCACAACCACTGCCGTAACAAAATTAAGACTTAAGCTGATTCAAGAGTTGAGTATCTGGATATTAATCTACATGACCACTTATGTCAGTGATTAAATCCAGTAAAGTCTAACTCTCTGGACCATAATGCAAGGTGACTGGTTAGTTTCTATTGCAGTCCAGTCTTCCAGCATGTTGAGAAGATGGCGTGTATACATCTTGTTGGCAAAATCAATGGTCAGACTTCAATCATTTTTACCAGTATGCTCAATAGAGCTCCAATTGTTGTGGGTGTAAATTAAACACTGACAATTTCTGTGAATGCAAAGTCCCACTATATATTCAGTTTTCTATTCAGGTTCTGTTGTAATGGCGGTTGCTGATCACCGATGTTTCCCTACTCACCACAGTGGTCCCTGGCTTCGTGTTCAGATGAGCTCTGTCCTATCTGGCCATCTCAGTCATTGCCCACTTCTGGCTGCATTGTGAGGCAGGTAGTGGCAGTGTTCAGCCACCGGTGTTTTCTCATTCACTGCCGCGGTCCTGGGCTCTGTCCTTACAGACACCATCCTTTCTGGAATCCACTCCACTGTTTCCTTTTAGCCCTGGACACAGCATGCCTTCCGGCCTGTTCCCTGTATCACCTCTTTAAGGGCCTGCATGTGTCACTTCCTGTGATTTACAGGTTTTGCACATATGACATGCACAACCAATCCAGGCCATTCTGCTCCTATATAAGTGGTCCATCCCCCTTACCATGTTCCTGAGCGTCAAAGGTCCATGTGTCATGCAAAGGTTGCATTTGCCTGTGCTTGAGTTCCTGTATTCCTGACTCATGCTTGTCTTCTGGATTCCACCTCCTGTCTGTTGCTTGCCTGCTATATCTCAACTCTCCTGTTGCTGACCTGGATTTCCTGACCTGTATCTGTGCCGTCTGCCTTGACCCATTGCTTGTACGACTACACCTCTGCCTCATTCTTCGGTCCTGCCTTTTACTGGCATAGATTTAAATAAATGTGCCCGGCCAGCTATTTCCATCCATTCACTGTTCACTTCCCTCTCTGCTCCGTTCACTGAGTGGGTGAGTGGAGTCCCAAAACCCCTCAAAAGTCACAAAAATTTTGCATACTATGAGTGGGGCTTGGCCCAAACTTTGAAACTTGTTGGCAGGAAGAAAGGAGGGAAGAAAGGTCAGGGAAGGAAGGTCAGGGAAGGAAAGAAGGAAGGAAGGAAAAAGGAGAGAAGTTAAGTGGAAGGAGGAAGGAAGGAATCCTAGAATGTGACATTATGCAATGCTAGTTCCAGATATCCTTCACATATTTTAAGAAATAATTAATTCTATAATTGGCAGATATTAATTAGAATCTGTTCTCTAAATGCTGCAATTGCAATCTTTAAGTACATTATTGGCAATGTCTAGACCATTTTGTAAGCTTGATACATGAACCACATGTTAGTTTCCAACTGTAGACATATTGGATATATATAAAAAAGGAAATAACATATCATGGCTGTATTATGAAATTAAAGATATTTTCTTTATTTGAGATTATTGTTAGTTAGGCAGCACCTGTGTATCTTGGTAACCGCTATAAAACAGTAAATATAACCATATCAATAATAGAGACAATATGATGCATCTGTATGTGCAAATCCAAATCCATCATGTTAAACTGAATTAAAAGCATTAAAGGGGACTGCCAAATGATATAATCTAAAATAATAATATAACTTACAGTACCCTTCCCAGTAACCTCCGATCCAGAGGAATCAGTGTACAAGGTGTCATTGCTGCAGCCAAAAGAATACATTGCGGGCTGCTGCCCAGGAAATTGGAAGAAGTGGCTGCACTGGATCGGAGGGGCTGAGAAGGTAAGTGTAAGGTTGAATATTATTTTGACAGGCTACCAACAGTTTAGAGAAATAAAAAACAAAATACCTTAGAAACCCTCTTAAGATTATTTATATACAAAAGTAACCCTCCCAATTATACCACCCATGATCCCTGTGAATTTCAAAAACTGCGGAAAATTGCTGTCTTATGTGTATGCAGTAGTACAGAAGGTCATTCTGCAAATTAAGATAGACCTGATCCCTAGCAATGTTTTTTGGTCAGATTTTCGGATGGGTTCAATAGGAGCTACTCAGCTAAAGAAATGAGGAAAGTTCCTTCTTTAAATCATTCCTAAACCTTTACCCTACCATAGCAATAAAATGTTGCCCTGGATCAGCATTGGGCTATGTGAAGCAACTGGGCAACAAGTCTCTAATTAGCATGTCTTGCAACACACAGTTACCGCACATCTACCATTCTTTGAACCTTGAATCCAACCTTGAACTGTATGTCTTCACTAGGTATGAGCAAAGTTTTCAAAAATTCAATTCGGACGCTTAGCCAAATTTTTCCAAAAATTAATTTGACATGAAGCATGTTAAATCATTTATCCCGACCTGCAGGTAGAGTGTATCCCAGTGTACATCACTGTGCATTGCAGAAACATGCATAGCTAGTCCTTTCTGGTAGTGAAACAGTTACTGTGACAGGCAGGTGGACACCCTAATAACAGTAGAATTAGACAGCTTATTCACCCCAATTTGAGAATCAAGGCCTAATAAAATTACTTACTGTAATAAACAAGGTGGACACCCCAATAACAGTACAGCAAGACAGATTATTCACTCAAATTTCAGAATCAAGGCACAATAGAATTGTTTATCTATTAAACAAGGTGGACACCCCAATAACAGTAAAGGTAGACAGCATATTCAACCCAAATGGAGAATCAGGGCCTAAAAAAATTGATTATCTAGTGAACAAGGTGGACACCCCAATAACAGTAAAATTAGAAAGCTTATTCAACCCAATTTGAGAATCAAGGCCTAATAGAATCGCTTATTTATTTTAACAATGAGGACGCTGTTTAATTAGATAGCTCTGTGCTCTATACAGGGATTGATACAAACTGCTCTGTCTCCTATGGATCCCTTCAGTTTCAGATTACTGTCCCTGTAGTCTCCCTATGCTCTCCTTATGCTCTCCTTACAGAGTGTAAAATCTCTCCCTATCATCTCCCTACACTGTCTCTGCACTCTCCCTATCCAATATTACACAATTAAAAGCTTTTAGGAACACTGTCCCTAGCACTTGTCACGTCCCTCCCTTTGTCAGCTAACAGTGAAATGGCAGAGACTGCGCTGGATGAGGCTTTTAAAGGTTTGTGACATCACAAATGCTGGCTGCCTGCACAGAATTATGGGTGATCTTACGTTCCCGGGCTTCGTAATTTCACTTTGTATAACACCTGTAGCCACCATTTTAGGAAATAACTGATTCATTACCATGAAGCGCGAGGACATTTGGATTAGTTGTGAATCTAATTTTTCCTAAACTTCAGATCGAATTCCACTTTGGATGCTTCAATTCACTAGTCTTCACCCACCTGCCAAGGTTTAGTTCACTAATGGGTCATGCTTTTCCTTTTGGAAACCAACTGTCTTCTACTGTTTCAGACATATTGTTTATTTTTGTAACTACTAGTAATATAGCTATCCAAAACTTGTACAGGCTTAGTAGCAATGGTATTCCTTCCATAGCAGCAAGGTATGTTCCTATTATGGAGTCTGATGGAGCGGATGGTGTCATCCCTTGCCCGAGCACTAGAATCAAAGATTAGGAAAGTGATATTTTGGGTGTAATATTTTCCAGTGCTAGAGAAAAGAGAGGTGTTTGTCTACATTAATCTCAGACATACAGACCAAGGTAAGGAGCCAATTTTCATATGGGGCTCAGCATGCCCTTGCTGGTTCTACTGAGAAAATTGCAGTTCAAAGTTGACTTTGCAAACTCCAATTATGCCCCTCATCCGACACAACGTTTATTTAAGCCTTCAGTTAAATATCACATCCTTATCATCGCTAATTACCAATACTATTCTCATTAGGCTTCTAGAGGTTTTTATTTATTTCTCTCCTTTTTTAAAGGAGACAGGATGGATTGAAACAATTTATTGTAAATGATCTAGAGCAATTCCAGGCATGTGTGAAGGATGACTAATAAGCCTCGACTCTCTTGTAAGTGAGCTCATTTAAAGTAAGTATCCCATACTTCGCTCATACGAAAGCAGGATTTTACATGTGAAAGCGAAGACCAGTTCTTCTACAGCTGCCAAAATAGACAGAAACGCAGGGGATTTTAATATCCGAGTGGCCTCTTTTCTCTACAGCCCAGGTGTGGTAATGTTTATCTTGGAAGGCAAGGCCTACGTTTTTGTTTCTATTAATCCCATGAAATCTGTGAGCAAAAGAAAGAGTTAAGTCATTTTCAAGCATATTTCCTGCAGTACATGGCAAATCCAATTTATTTCAGTTTCAGAATTGCAGTTTATATTTTTGATAGCTTCACGTTGCGATAGGTCGCTTCAAACGCAAGTAGCCTTTTCAAAAGAACTTCTAAACTCATGTTGCCATTGTAATTCTGTTATAGAAAAGCGGAATAATTGTTAAAGGGATTATCCCATAACTAATGTAAAAAATAAAAATCAGATGTCATATAGTACATTACAACTTCTTTCTAATAAAGCCAGGACCAGCCCTGTACCTCACATGGATCCAGAGATCTGCTAGATTTATATCAAGCTGACAGCTCAAGGGGAGTGTCTTTTCTGCTGTAGCTCAGGTGGCGTGTCCATGCTCTCCTTATCACAGCTCAGGAAGCGTGCCCATGCTCTCCTTATCACAGCTCAGGAAGCGTGTCCATGCTCTCCCTATCACAGCTTAGGAGGTGTGTCCATGCTCTCCTTATCACAGCTCAGGAAGCGTGTCCATGCCCTCCCTATCACAGCTCAGGAAGCAGTTGAAGGATAAAACTGAGCTTGTGTGGCCATCTCAGTGAGCAGGACAAAGAAATAAGAAAACACAAACAGCAGGTGGCTCTATACAGATATATTTTACTGAATAACTCACTGGCTATGCTAAATTTTTAATTACATACAATTAGAAAAGTATTCAGATCCAGGTGCTGGTTTGAAAACTGTAGAATATTATTCGTGGGACAACCCTTTTAAAGGGCATCTGTCAGCAGATTTGTACTTATGAAACTGACTGACCTGTTACACGTGCACTTGGCAGCTGAAGGTGTCTATGTTGGTCCCATGTTCATATGTGCCCACATTGCTGAGATAAATGAAGTTTTAATATATGCAAAAGAGTCTCTAGGAGCAACTCTTAGAGGCTCTGCTCTCTCTGCAACTGCACTTTGATTGACAGGTCCAGGCAGTGAAAACATTATCACAAAAGTTTCAGATTCACTGAAATTAGAACTGTTTGGAAATTTGTAACATGTTTGATTTATGTAGATTTGATTGGCTTGTCTCTAGTTCAGGCACTGGTTTTAATTACAACCATTGCATCATTAAAATCAGTGAAATTTCAAAAAACTAAAAATGCCCCCCCCCATCAATGTAGCCCTTATGATATTCCATACAGTTCTATAACGAGGAACCCCCCTTTTAAGAGCCTTCCTGGCAATCCCATCAAACTTTTTGCTTAATCTTTTTTCCTTATCCAAGTTACTAAAACATAGTCACTTGGATAAGGAAGTTGCCAACCTTCAAAGATCTTGTTTTATTACATTGGCAAGAAGAGGAAAGAATGGATTGACTTTCACTGGCTGACCAGGTGATAAGGATGTCACAGCGTTCTGTTACTAAAACCCTGATCCCTACCCTAGGGTTCATGCAAAATCTAACATTTACAGGCATGTGCTCAAGGTATTTATTGGAAATGCGTAAGATTTATGCAGATGCTCAGTAAATATAAGTAAAAATAGAGCAGTGTAATAATAATCGACATTTTCCGACAGCTGTACAATCTAAAATTAACTTGTATTCTATTACTGATTCTTAGCAGACAAGTGTGCGTATCAGAAAACCACAAAACAACGCTTCCCAAGAGAGACGGCCCCAAAGCCCCTAAACTGTGGTGACAAGTTTTCCGAAATGTGCAGCAATGCTCCTGCTGGTAACTGTTTTAGTAACTGTTTCAAGAGGATATTTTAGGCTTTGCAGTTTCAATCAGCCTTCTGAACCTTACCCTACCTAATGGCAGAAATGCAAACAGGACGTTGAACTGGTTGTGGGCTTGTAAGTATCTAAGAAGGATTGAAGAATGACATTATAAAGATGTAGGAAAATGAATGCCATAGGCAATATTTTCAGCCTCTTTATTAGGAGTAATCTTTTTATTAAAAGTTATATACTAGTGTTGAGCGAGCACCTCTGTGCTCGTATGCTTGGGTGCTCTGGCCGAGCACTAGGGGTTGCTCGAGTGCTCGGCCGAGCACCCGAGCATAATGTTAGTCAATGGGACTAAACCAGGCACCCCCCCCCGCAGAGGGGAGGGTGTCTGGTTAATAGAAAAAGGTCATAATCGCGACTTCTCCTCTTTTACTCCTTTCACTCGTAAAAGTATGCTAATTAATTGAATATGTACGCATTAGCGCACAATGCGTATGCATTAACATAAAAATTCGTACATATTAGCATACAAATTCGTACGCATTAGCGTACAAATCAACATTACACTGCAGGGAAGAGACTCAAGCATTGCGCTCGAGTACACTCTGTGTTCGGCCGAACACCGAGCGGACCCGAACGTAGGCATGCTCGTCCGAACAGCGAGTTCAGCCGAGCATGCTCGCTCAACACTATTATGTACTGTATATGATGGAGAGGCAAAAATTAGGCACATTCTGGTGGTAGAACCAGTGGCGTACATAGAGAACATAGAGAAGTAAGGGCCCCATAGTAAGGATCAAACCAGGCCCCCCACACAGGACAGAAGGGTTTCTGCCTAACCCCCTTTCAATAACCTTTGGGCCATTTTTCCATTGCTTCATTTGCTAAAAGTTGTTCCTTTAGAGGGTAGAATCCTGCCCTGGGCCCCATAGCAGCCGCATGGTCTGCCGCTATGGTAGTTACTCCCCTGGGTAGAACTTATTTTAATAAATTTTCTGAAAAGACAAGAACATAATTTTCGACATAATCCCCCTGCTTTTCAATACACTTTGTCCATCTGTCAACAAGCTTTTGCATTCCCTCGTTAAAAAAAATATTTTAGGCTGAACTGCGAGCCGTGAATGCACCGCTGCCTTCACCTCTTCATCAGATGTGAATCTTCATCCTCGTAGGGTTTCTTTCAGGGGACCAAATAGGTAATAGTTTGATGGGGCAAACTCAGGACTATAGGGAGGATGCTTGAACACCTTAAAAGAAAGTTTTTGGAGAATATTGACATGAGCAGTGATGTGTGGAGTGCATTGTCATGCAACAACACACTGCCCTTGGATTCATACACACTTCTCAACAAAACACTATTTTGCCTTACACAATTGGTGCAACAGAACATCATAGATAATGTTAATTACAAAATTGATTTGTCCTCTCTAGGATTGAATCTAGGATTGATTTTACTGTCCACTTGTTGCTTCATTGATCCTATTATTTCACAGCACACAATTTGGAATTCTGTATTATATTTTACATTTTCGCTCAACATTTCCCCAGACATGTAGAAAAAGATGACCAGCTTTTTTTTCTAAATAACTGATTTCACGATATACACTACGGCATTGCTTGAGAAATTTGTTACATTCATCACTCTCATGTGTGTCCTTTGCCTCCTCATGCTTCATCCTCCAAATGTCATGGCCATAATTTTTCTGAACATGGCTATGGGATGTCCACATGGACATGGACACATAATATGATACCAATGGTGTGGATGATATTCCTGTATATTGGAATATTGGAAGGATATCAGAAGTGGACTGATTTGTCACTTATTGTGCCCAAAGTTTCTCACCTCTATTCACATTGGGCATGACTGTCTACATCATCAGGAACCATTACTGGGCATGTTTACTAGCCACATTCAACAGAATGAAATATACCAATGTGTATATAGCTGTATAAGTAGTACAGTGTACTGTACAACCATTCCAACAAATTCTTAACCTGCTTAAGCGAAAGTAAGCCCTGTTCTCATCAGTGATAAATGGACAATTTCATGAAGACACTTAAGGTCACAAGTCACAAGCTGAAAGTACACAGACAACAAATTTTTTTGGCTAAGGAACAAACCAGTGGCATATTTCTGTGAGTTTGAGGCCTCGGGCATATGGCTGTATTACAGCTTTGTAGAACCTCTGTATTGAAACTACAATATGGAACCACTAGACTTCTACAGGGCTCTACTGTAGCTCTATATGCAGTGACCCATTATGCTATAATGCACTATGGTTCACCTCCAAAGTTATCGAATAGTTCATTGCTAAAGTTGTCAAAATATTTACTGTGATGCTAATTATGCCCTTTCAGACTGGTACAAATAGTTAAAGCAGCTTAATTATGTACAGTATCTCAAAAGGCTGTATATAGGAAGGAAATAATTAACTGACAGTCTTAGCGATACTCGCCATATGGTGGGCTGGTCCCAATTTCCCCTGGCCAGCGAGTTATTGGTAGGCCAAGAGAGGGGATCTGTTTAGCGTGTGCTGCTGACAAGTAGGTTTGGGCAGAAGCCTGGTGTAGCTGAAGAAGAATTTGTCCAGAGAGACACCATCCCTGTGTGAACTCAAACTTCCAGGAAAGCACCTGTTCTAAGAACTAACCTCTGAGAGAAGGAATAGCAGACCTTTTACAGAAGTTTGATGACCATTTAAAAAGGGACAGTGCTTAGATAAAAAAACAGCAAAGGTGGCACACAGATACGGCTGTAGAACTTACTTCCATGGTTTAGGTCAGGCATGGCCAACTTGCAGTTCTCCAGCTGTTGTAAACTCCCACCATGCTCTGCTGTAGGCTCATAGCTGTAGGCAGTCTGGGCATGCAGGGAGTTGTAGTTTTGCAACAGCTGGAGAGCCTCAGGATGGCCATCCCTGGTTTAGGTTATGTTGCTTCTGGCGCCCACCACACTACAGAGATGGATCGGCTTTCCGTTCTAGCACTGCACCCCTCAATTGGACATTGCAGAGAGATATTAGGAGAAATTGCACACCTTTGGTCATTTGGGAAGATTGCTTGTTGCAACTATAGAAAGAGACTCAGGGAGGACCACCCTAGTAGCCACCACCTATACACAGCTTTTGTAAATATCAGATTGGCTAGGGTCCAACAATCCATACCCCCTCTGATTTAGGTGTAGCTCTGGTACCAGAAATAGAAACTGGAACTACGGTACATAGCTCTATCTATAGTGTAGTGGGTAGAGCTCGTTACTGCAGCACTGCTCTTACTAAAGTGAGTGGGTGAAGCACTGCAGTAACCAGCCACATCCACTACACAATGGATGAAGATTCCTGAACTGGCGCTACTCCTAAGCAGTTGATCAGCAAGACTATGGGGGTGTCGGACCTAGTGATAGATCATCAATTTTTAAATCCTGCCAAACCCATTTAAAGAACATTTGCTGCCAGCAGGAGAGTTACAAGACGTGCCTATTTGTGTACTGTAGTATAGATACCTCCAGGTAAGTCATTGAGTCACAGAAGACAGTGATTTTCTCAATTAAAATATGGAATGCAAAAATAAAATCCTTAACTTATAAATTATCCATCAACCAGCAGCATTGTGGGAGCCAAGAGCTTATAGAAAAAAAAAAAAGTTTCCGCGTTTGCTTTTTCATAAAATGCGTAGAAGGGGGGAGCTGATTATAAAGGACCCTAGAGGGATGTATAACTGCTATTTATTATTTTACGTAGCTTCAGGAAAAATGAATATTGTGCACCTGGGCAGGCTCAAACTTGGAGTTCAACATTGATTTCAATCCCAGTAGAAACATGTCTGAGGCAACATTAGCCTGTTAACACTGAAATCTCTCTCTCCACCCCTAGTAAGATCTGCTTAGTGTTCTGTGTAATCCTTGGGGACAGCTTGCTGAAGTTCTGTGAATGAAAATGAAAAAAGACAAAGTTTATTTTCTCAGGAGTCAGCAGTAAAGTACAACTAAGCTCACACTCTGACTCCTGCAGGGGCAGGAAGAAGACACAATTATTGCTCGTATTTTCTCACCAAAGGGAGAATTCCACTGTTCCCTCTACAGAATCTCACAGGCTGCCATAAATATTGTACATGTCACAACATTGCACAGGCCATCTTGAAACGTGCTTCTTTCTTATTACCTCATACCTGGTGGTACGAAGACCATTGCTGTGCACCATGGGTGGTTTCTCATTCTCCTGTAATGCCCTGGATTATGCCCACAACTCATATATCATTGCATATACTTCAGCAAATATTCGGTATCTACTAAAATCTTTTTGATCTCTTTATTCATTTAACTGGAGTACCTTGAAGAGGTTGTCCAGGATTTTGATATTGATAGCCTATCCTCAGGAATCTATCAAGATGAGATCAGCGAGGGTCCGACACCACGCACTGTTACTGTTACCTTGTAGTTCTGGTGACAGAGGCGGGTGCCGAAACTACAAAGCTCCATGCATGGTGTTGTGGATGGAGCTGGTGACTGCAGTGCTGCTCTTACTGAAGTGAATGGGAGAAGTAGTCCATTTACCAGATTCTGAGGATAGTCCATCAATATCAAAATCCTGGCAAACCCCTTTAATAGTTGGGTGGAAAAATATGACCCTGAATCTACAGCTGATCCCTGGATTTCTGACACCATTTTGTAGTTTGGACCGCCATAGGCATTCAGTGGGCCTAATCCAAGTGACTTGTCACTTATTAATGTGGATTTTAACTCCATGCGGAAAAAGGCTGGAGCTGTTTTGCTTTCCTCTGGATCAAAATTTCAGGAACATCGTTTTAATTATATGTGCAGTGAACCAGGAGGAGTGGAGAGTATAAGAGTGATAGTAGCAAGAATAGTCTTTGTAGTTGTTACCCATTCTGACGCTCCTCCAGGTCATGCAATGTTGGGAAGAGTGCACCTTTCTTCCTTTAAAGGGAACCTGTCATCTCCGAAACACCCCCTGAACTAGAGTAAGCGGTGTATAGTGTAAGTGATGCTGAATCCGAATATGTAAGTTTTATCTTCATACTCACTTCCATTCCGACACTGTGCTCCCACAAACCAGCAGTAAAATGCACTCGGTGGACTCCAGTGCTCACTCACATAATGGAGAGGACTCAAAGAAGAGTCCTCTCAATGCATTTTAGTGCTGGTTTGTGGGAGCACAGCATCTGAATGGAAGTGAGTATGAAGATAAAACTTACATATTCGGATTCAGCACCACTTACACTGTTTCGGAGATGACAGGTTCCCTTTAAGGAACACACCCTGGTTCTAGGGTTTCTAGTGGCTGATGATCCTACACAACATCCAACATCCTTTCTGTGACTGTGTTTGGACATTTATACCTGGAGGTGTGGCAACTCCAGGTTGAATGTGCCTTGATTTGACTAATGGGCAACATTTAGGTGCACCTTTGCAGCCTGGGTCACATGACGTCAGGGTTAAGAGAGACACACAGCCTCCACCCCCCTCCCATCGTATGTGTGATTTCACGCTGGAGGTAACTGGGAGCTGGTTGCTGTGTGTCGGACTTCAGGCCCCTATCTGCAATTACCTATACCATAGTAGGGTGAGCGTTAGGTCCCGTGCCACTTGAGATACCTTGACGGGGTGTTCGGGCTCCGGTATGTTCTTCATATAAGAATATATTGGCAAAAGTCTCATTTTAACATCAGTGTGAGGGTTAGCCATATATTGTCAATTGCATTCACCGTTGTAGTGCACCATTTTCTGTGAATTTTTGTTATATAGTTTGTCACATCCGCACACTTGGTTATCCTGTGTAGGATGTTGTTGTGGTACGTGGTCTGCTGCAGGCATCCTCCATTGTATGCATTTTTGCTGGGGATTACGTTCAGCAGCGGACCACATGTGCAGGATTTCCTATCCCGGTCATATATGCGCAACAGCATTTGGGTTTTTGAGCATTTTCTGCCATTTTAGACCACTTTTTTTATGTGACGACATTATCTCCACAAATACCAACAAGAGGATGTGGGTCTAAATATAAAACATAACTTTTACTAAATTTCAATAAAATAATGCCCCAAAATGATCACGATATTGAAAAACATAGTGCAAAGACAAAAACATAAATGCAGTTCTTACCACCTCCTAATGGTCTTGGTATACAGATCCGGTCTTAGGGTTGGTGGTGATTTCAGGATAAATGTTCTTCTGTCAAAAAGCACCCTTGGGGCGGCAAGCACCATAGTCCAGGCAGGGAAAAAGGAAGGGACGTTGCTACCTGTCCCTGCCGTCACTTTTCCTAAGAAGATAAAGGGAAGGGACTATCAATGCCCTACCTAGCAAAGTGGAGCACCCGCCCCGACAGGGGCGACCCCGTCTGGAACCTGTCCCTAACGCGGCCTTTTCCCTAATCAAAATCCCTCACTCTAGTCCCGACATGTCATGTTTTGTCCCAGATGCAGGGGTTCTTCACTGGATTTTTGAGTGAAATGTATGAGAAATAAAAGAGAAAAAGACAGAAAGTATAGGTAATTAGAAAGTTTATCTCCACAAAGCTTCTACACGCACCTCCTCTTAACACTGGAATGGTCCTCAAATATATCTTTTACACTTTCCTACACTTTGGCTGGTTTTAAACTTTCTTGCTGACTAGCTTTCTGCATCCACTGTCTCTACACTAATGGATCCCTGATGAAGCTGCCCAGACTAATGGTGACAATACAAGTGGGGTTCCTTTCCTAACAGTGTCCTCGCAGAATAGCTAAGGCTTATTCCTCCTTTGTTTCTGTATTCTGACATTCCATGCAGTACTGCAAGGGTTAATGCTTCTTGGTTTCTATTAGAGATGAGCGAATCGATTTGTCGATTCGTATCGAATCTTGTGATTTTTCAGCTGCGAAGCGAATCTGAATATTAGGTGATTCACTTCGCTTTTGTACTCATCGCTATGTAGTTTGTCCTCTAAATTATACGCTATTCTACGTATAATTTAGTTACTCTATACGCTGTTGCGCAGACTCCTCCCTGGTAGTTACTCTATACGCTGTTGCATACAAATTCTATTCAGTGATGCAGACTCCTCCCTGGTAGCTCCGCCCCCTTCTCCTGCACGCGAGGAAGACGTGGCAAGTCAGCAGAGTAAGATGGCGGCGAGACAGGGAGGTCCTGACTGGGGAAGCATGTTGTGGGCAGACGACCCCTATGAGGAGAAGGAACCGGAGGAGATCTATCTCTCACAGCTCAACAGGAAGTCGGATGAGGTGCCTGCTGAGGTGGTGACTCCACTGGCTGACACGGCGGAGGCGGCAGGAGTTCCCGCTCCGCCACGCAAGGACTACTCCTTACGCCAGAATTTGATGGTCCCTGAGGCTGTCACCCGGAACGCCCAGACCCTCTGGGAATATAAAAAGCTGGTGGAGGAGTGGGTGGTGCAAGTTTTGGAGCACCCACAGTCTGGTGACCCTAAGCTGGAGTGCCGAAGGGGAACCGTTATTTGGTTCAACGTGGAGCGGGGAGTCGGTTTCATCGGCGATGAGGAGTTGGCGGAGGAATTGTATGTTAACCGCCGTTCGGTTAAGCAGCTGTATCTTCCGCCCGTACGCCACAATCTACATGCAGGGGATTACGTGGAGTATACCCCCATGAAGAGCCTCCAAGGCCCCTTTGCTACTGGGGTGAAAGTCTTAAAGCGACCACCTACTCCTGCAGCGCCCCCGGAAGACTGGAGTGGGGAGGCCCAGGCCGCAGAAGAGGCTTGTGACCTTGAGACCTTGAGATCTGAAGAGAAATCCCAAGGTCAGGATCAGCCGGAACCCCTGATTCCTGATTTGCCGCCACCGCCACCAATACCACCGATCCTTCATGTGGAACAGATGACCACGAACACTTTCGTGTACCATCCAACTGTGGTACAGTACCACTACCAACTGCCATGCCCATGGTAGTTGCAGGCCGCACAGTCCGCCGCTCGTGGAAGAGCGTTACCATTACCATTACAGCCGGAGAGTCTGTCACCTGGTATGCCGGCAGGAGGATCTGGCCACTACAGAGTGATGGGAAGGGCCCAAGTTACCACTGCCTTTGCCAGTGTGACAGCCCAGTCACCAAGAAGACCATCCTTGAGAGGTCGGCGGGAGTCTGCTGCCGCAGCCAGGGCCGCTTTCATGATGAGGCAGGAGCGCCCTCTCATGTCCTTTAGCTCCAGCAGCAGTGAGGAGGACCTGCTGGCCTTTAAGTAATTCCTGCAGTTTTTATGGGAGCCACAACATGGACTTATCCTGAAGGGTGGGCACTAGTTGGCCCTTGTTTTTAGTTTTGTTGCTCCGCGTTGGTCCTCACCCAGATGGCCATGGATTGTTAGGACTCCCCCCATCAAAAAAAAAGTTTTTTTAATCCAAGTTGCGCATACTTGCGCCTCATCCCTTTTCAGGTTATTTGGGGAGCCCCTCGAAGGAGGGTTTTTTAAAGGGAACCTTTGCTGCTATTTTTTACCCATTTGGATTACAATTTTGCCTATGTGGATTACAAATTGCGACTGAGTTTGGGACTCTGCTCCAGTTCTATGAAAAGCGTCAGAAGAAAAGAGACTTAAACATGTCCGTGAGCATACTAGGTAGGTAATATTTAAAATGTTTATATTATACTTATAATAATGTATTTGCACTATTTACCATATATGTGTCTCGAATATTCGCTCTGCCTCTGAGGAGTGCACGCCGTGGCCTCTCCTCGTACGTGCCTGCGTATTACGTAATCACTTAGACAATAGTACGCTGAGATTCGTAAGCTATTTGTACGCTCATGCATACGTCTTCTAAGAAGTTGCGTACATTTTGTAAATGAACGTTCGTTATTAGTGAGCGAATGTTCGCTAATAGCACATAATAACGTATATTTTGTACGCAAATACAACAAATCTATTCGTCGAATATACGAATTTTAGGAAAAGTTCGGCGAATGTTTGGCGAATAATTTTTTGAATGATTTGCTCATCTCTAGTTTCTATGTGCACCTGCTTGACTAATGGGCTATCAGCCCTGCTATTTATTCTGTGTGGTATGAGGCACCCCTAGCCTGAGCAATGGGTTCTGTCTGGTCCTTCTAGTCTGCTGGATCCTGTGAAGTAGCTATAATCCATCTCTCTGTGTTCTGCTTGTCTCCTAGTCTGTGTGTCTGACCTGACCTGTGCCAGTAACCCTGATCTGTTCATCCGCCTGTGTTCCTCTCCTGCCTGTTGTCTGGATCCTGATCCTGTGCCATCTGCCCTGGTCCTGGGCCTGTTTCTCATATTTATATTCACTCTGCCTGCCTGACCTCAGCCTGGTTCTGACTATGTGTATTGCCTGATCCATTGATGCTTTGCAGCCGGTGTCTCTGACACTGGTGGGTCAGCAGCCAATGACACCAGGACTATTTCAAGAGGTAGCAGCCTGGTAGCTCCCCTGCAGTGAAGAGGAATTGAAGGGTGAAAACCAGGAGACCACCAGAACAACACTCTCAGGAATACCCCAAAGTCAAACCAGTCAGCTGGCACAGTGGTTCCACAATTTTTGTCCATCACAATCCACAAATGATGAACTTAATGAATGTAGTAGCTTTTAAAAAAAAAAAAAAAAAACGTTTCACCCTGTTGGGCTTTAAAGGGGCTGTCTCGGTTCATCAAATGCCATTTATCATGTAGAGAAAGTTATTCCAAGGCACTTACTAAAATAATTGTGATTGTCCATATTGCCTCCTTTTTCGCATCACATTATACACTGCTCGTTTCCAGGGGTTATAACCACCTTACAATCCAGCAGCGGTGGTCATGCTTGCACACTATAAGAAAAAGCGCTGGCCTCTAGGGTGGCCGGTAGGCTTGGGCATCATAGAGCCCCGAAACACATTAGAGAATTATTGACCAAGCCCACTGTTTTCGATGGAGCACACAATCTAATGAGTAATCAACAGATTATGTCAGGGTAGAAAATAACTGGGAACTTTGAATTTTAATGCTTGATCCTTTTCTTTTCCTGGGAGATAGGTTGCCACCCAAGGTAGCCTACTTAATATTCCAAACAAGAGGAAGTAACAGACCTAAAGGGTGTAAACCAGAAATCCACATACTACAATGGATCCTGGAAAATCCTGTCATAGAGAGATGTTAGATAATGTAAATTCAGTATTTGCCTATTACAAAGGATTTCCTGAAATTTCATTGAGATGTGTCTGTATCTCACATTGGTGAAATGAATGATCTTTAAGCACTAGGAGTAGACTACACAAACCTCTTTAGCATCAAAGATTTCATCACTTGAAATCTCTGATGTAATATTTTTGCAATGTTAGATGTATCTCAGATATTTCCAGTCATGCCCATGGAGTCTGGTCACTCTATAGATCACCACAGCCCCTGTATTATGGAATTGTGTGGTGGCTCAGAAACTCCAATGATGTGATCATCAGACATGTAGCTATTTTTTGGCTGGATTTCCCCTTGAGTATCTTTTTGTGGTCCTAGCACAGGTTTTCTCAAGCTTTTTCAGCCAAATGCCCTTCACTGAACAAATTACATCAAAGTAACCCTAAATAATGGTCATATACTGTTCTTTCTATTATAAACACAGTACCATAGATAGGGAAGCTAGGCCCTAGCATACTGGACATGGTAGTGTTATCACACCTTTCATGAATCTGCTGTAATATCCTTTTCATAAAATGGATTCATCTATTTAGACTTGCAGTTCAGTATCAGCCACAGGTCAGATACGCTATCTGTGGAACGTTTGAGTGATGAATCTATTTAACTGGGAACTCCACAGGTCAAGGCTCATAGACTGATTATATTCATTACACAGTATAATGGGATGTCCTGGCTCCTGATATCGATGTCTCTATCTACTGAAATGTGCCGTCGTTGTGGAGGATCTCTCCCCCCTCCTCCACCTCACGCGTGAGAAGACCTGCCTTAGTATGGGAGACTGGAGCTCAACTGACGGCTATCCAAGAAGGAAATCATTTTCCCTAATTACCAGCTAGCTGCGGCAGCCATCTCCAGGGAGTCAGATCATAAGGCTGTTGGTCTTCAATGAAATCAATTATTTAACCCCACCGCCAGCTCCCTTCCAGCATCATCCACCTCCCTTCTAGTAATAGGCCTTATTATAAAGTACCCCAAGCCTCAGAAGTCCCGTGGGCTTTCTGGAATAGCATCTTCTGTTCTAGTCAAGAGTCTGGGATCAGTCGGTGCTTTAAATAATAACATTTTTTCCAATAAGACCACGTGACATAAGAGACATGTACAGCTCTGAACTAATTGCCTCTCGTTCGCTGCTAGCATTTAGGTGTCACTCATAACAGTAGCTCCCTAATACACTAGCAGGTTGCAGACAGCTGTTACACATTAATCTTCCCTTCACAATTTCTTCCTTTTCGTGCTGTATATGGACCATTTTCTCTCAGAAGCTGAAAGCAGAATAATTACTATATTGTCTTTGTTCACAGCGTTGTAAAAAATGCTAAATCTAAAAAAATTTGTATTTTCATGACCGGTTATATGGAGATGTTTTACGAGACACAGGAAGACAGGATGAGCTTTTAGGCTGTGTTCATACATGTAAGTAGAGATGAGCGAATTTTCAAAAATTCGATTCGGCTGGTTCGCCGAATTTTCCGAAAAGATTTGCTTTGATCCAAATAAATTCGTTGCGAATTGCGTTAAAAAACGGCTACTTCCGGGCTACAGATAGCCTGGATAGTGGTGTAGAACACTGTGCCTTGCAGTAAAACGCATAGGGAGTAGTGTTGAGCGAGCACCTCTGTGCTCGTATGCTCGGGTGCTCTGGCCGAGCACTCGAGCATAATGTTAGTCAATGGGACTAAACCAGGCACCCCCCGCTCGGAAGAGGGGAGGGTGTCTGGTTAATAGGAAAAGGTCAGAATCGCGACTTCTCCTCTTTTACGCCTTTCACTCATAAAAGTATGCTAATTAACTGAATTTGTATGCATTAGCGCACAATGCGTACACATTAGCGTCCAAATGCGTACGCATTAGCATACAAATTTGTACGCATTAGCATACAATGCGTAGCATTAGCGTACAAATCAACATTACGGTGAATGCCAGCATTGCGCTCAAGTACACTCAGTGTTTGGCCGAACACCGAGGGGAGCCGAGCGTAGGCATGCTCGGCCGAACAGCGAGTTCGGCCGAGCATGCTCGCTCAACACTAATAGGGAGTCTATTGTGGTAGTGAAAGAATACTGTGAGCCAGTGTGACACGCACATAACAGGCTTCGCTCTTAGAATCGCTGCACACTTTTATGTATTTGGGCAGTTAAGGGGTCAAAACTCACCAAACAACTCAAGTCTGAACTCAGCCTTACAGGTCAATGTTAGCGCCAGCTATAAAGAATCGTGCAGAGGCCCAAGATCCTACTAGAGCGCCAAAAGCGCACGCCTTTTACACCAATTCACTGATTCCACATACATTTCGACAGAACCTGTTCTATTACACGCTAATACAAGCAGAGCCCCCCCAGACAGGTTGGAGATAGCAGTGGCAGCAGCATCAGCAGACTATAGAGTGGCACGACGACAGTGTGGCCAGGTGGCAGCAGCATGAGTAGGCCACAGAGTGGCAGAATGACAGACCCTGGAAGTGGCAGCAGCAGTGGAAGTAGTAGTACAATTTGGAGGCCACAGAGTGGCACAATTACCTAATTTTGACATAGCGGCAGCTAGGAGACGGCATGTGGAGTCGGCGGCGACAGCAGCATCAGGCCGGAGAGTGGCATGATGACATACCCTGAAGAGCAGACCGCAATAAAAAATTCTTGTTAAAAGGACTTAAAAAGTCCTTTTGGTTAAGATCAACTGTAGCATATGTTCTTATCAGTATCGGGGCTGGTTATGCCAGCGGACGGGAACGTAAGACAGAGGAGGTGCAGTGAAGGCTCCCGCTTTGCCTCGACTGTGACAAAATGTCAGTATTGACCCAAGATGCCAAGAAAGTTCAGAGTTCCATCTTGAGATCGAGCTGGCGGTCTGCAGGGAGCTGATCTACCACCTGTGGGAGCCCCTGCCTCTCGCCTCCCCCATGCTCATCGATGAGTGTCCCGGGGGCCGGAATCGTTTACTTTTAAAAATTCGAGTGTTCAAAACAAACAGGATTTCCTGTGTACTTGAGCTTTGAATAATGGAATAGGACTACAGAATGTACCAAAAATTTATGAGTGACATGCTGCTGCCGAGCAGAAGGTCCAAAAAATTCTAATCAATTTACTAGGCCAACGAGTGGCACCGTAACAGCAGCTGCAAGAGGCAGCAGCAGTCGAACAAATTTCAAGGCCACAGAGTGGCACTGTAACAGCAGCTGCAAGAGGCAGCAGTCGAACAAATTTCAAGGCCACAGAGTGGCACCGTAACAGCAGCTGCAAGAGGCAGCAGCAATCGAATACATTTGCTAGGCCTCAGAGTGGCACCGTAACAGCAGCTGCAAGAGGCAACAGCAGTCGAACAAATTTCAAGGCCACAGAGTGGCACCGTCACAGCAGCTGCAAGAGGCAGCAGCATTTGAACAAATTTCAGGGCCACAGAGTGGCACCGTAACAGCAGCTGCAAGAGGCAGCAGCAGTCGAATACATTGCTAGGCCACCGAGGGCCGTAAGCAGCTGCAAGGAGCAGTCGAAATTCAGGCCGCAAGTGGGAGAGGCAGCCGGAGTCGTACTAATTTTAATGAGATAGAATGGCACAGTGACATACCCTGGGAGAGGCAGCAGCAGTCATAAAAATTTAAATGCAACATACCGTAGAGTCGCACAATTACATAATTAAGAGGTAGCGGCAGCTAGGACAGAGTGAGTGGAGGCGGCGGCAGCAGCATGGGCAGGCCACAGATTGGCACAAATACATAATTGGAGGTAGCGGCAGATAGGACACAGCATGTGAAGGCAGCGTCAGCAGCATGAGTAGGCCACAGAGTGGCACAATTACATAATTTGGACGTAGCGGCAGCTAGGACACAGCGTGTGGAAGCACAGCAGCATACCGTAGAGTGGCACAATTACATAATTTGGAGGTAGCGGCAGCTAGGACACAGCATGCGGAGGCGGCAGCAGCAGCATGAGTAGGCCACAGAGTGGCACAATTACATAATTTGGACGTAGCAGCAGCTAGGACACAGTGTGTGGAGGCGGCGGCAGCAGCATGAGTAGGCCACAGAGTGGCACAATTACATAATTTGGACGTAGCGGCAGCTAGGACACAGCGTGTGGAGGCGGTGGCAGCAGCAGCAGTAGCATACCGTAGAGTGGCACAATTACATAATTTGGAGGTAGAGGCAGCTAGGACACAGAGTGGCATGGTGACATAGCTTGGAGGTGACAGCAGTAGCATCATGAGGAGACCTGATTGTTGAGGTGGCAGCATCATCAGAAGGCTACATATTGGGTCAGTGACAGAGTGGAGAGGTGGGTGGCAATACCAGTCACTGGTAAAGATGCTGGGTGGTAGAAGGAGCAGCTGGTAGATGTGTGGCATCAGGAGGGTGGCAGCATCATAAGAGTGGCTGAGGCAGGTAGCCTGAAGAATGCAGTCTCATTTGTCAAAGTTTGGGTGACGCATCATGGCTTATCTAATATGATGCATCAGGCGTTGGTGGGTGGAAATCCTGGCTGATCCACGCCTGATTCATCTTGACAAAGGTGAGTCTTTCCACATTTTGGAAGGACAGGCGAGTTCTCCTTGGGGTAACTATGGCCCCCGCCGCACTGAACACCCGCTCTGATGCCACACTACTAGCCGGGCAGGACAGCTTCTCCAGTGCAAACTCGGCCAGTTGCGGCCACAAATCCAGTTTGGCTGCCCAGTAGTCCAGCGGATCTTCAATGTGGGGTGGCAGGGTGCTGTCCAAGTAGGCCACCACCTGCTGGTTCAGGCTCTGCTCCTGGTCTACCTGCTGCTGCTGCTGCTGGTGAGTGCTTTCCGCACTTGGCGGGTGAAGAAAGCTGCTCATCAGCGACTCCAGACTCAAGTTGCTGCTGATGGAGCTGGTACTGCTCCTAACCCCTGACCCCCCCACAGCAGCCGTGGCAGTGGTATGTGAGCGCTGAGGGACCCCCCCGGTCAGACCTGCGAGAGGATGGACGACGACGCAGATAGGCAGCAGCCAACTGACTACATAGGATGTCTCTATAGTACTTCAGTTTGTCCTCCCTCTCAGCAGGTGAAAAAAAGGCCCCCATTTTAGACTGGTAGCGAGGGTCCAAGAGGGTGGAGAACCAGAAGTCATCCCTCTGCCATATGGTGAATATTCGGCTGTCACTACGTAAGCAAGTGAGCATGCATCCGGCCATTTGTGCAAGTGACTCGGAGGGACTCCCTGCCTCCAACTCCACTGTATACTGCCATGGTGTCTCTGGGTCATCCGCCTCATCTTCCGCATCTCCCTCTACCTCCTCTGGCTGCTCCTGCTCCTCCTCTTCTGTCACCTGGGTAGAAAAACACTAAATGCTTGTGCTCCAATGTCCTCCTCCTCCTCCAGTTCAGCCCCCACCGGACTCATGTGGCCGTCAGATGCAGTCTCCACGTCTCCAGTCCCCTGACCAGAAAGATTTTGCAGCATCTGTTCCAGGACATGAAGCAGTGGAATGACGTTGTATCCACCTCAGCTTGGAACAAGCCATCAGTTCTCTGAACGGTGCAGAGTCCACCAGTTGAAAAGGGAGGGACTGCGCTGTAGGATGGCTGGACGTGTACTGCTGTCTCTTTGCAATCGCCTTGGTGAACGATTGCTGCCGTAATGAGTGGTGAGGAATAAGAGGAGGAGGAACAGGAGCATCTGGAGCGGTAGATAATGACAGACAGCTCCCTTCGGCAGAGGTGCTGGAGCCTTGACTGCCTGAAATGGGATGCGTGCCACTGGGTGATGCTGCTGTTGCTGCTGCCGACTGGACCGCCACATCTCCCAGGCCACTTTGTGGTGACGCTGCATATGTTGGCGCAGGGCCGTGGTGCCAACATTAGCACCCTGGCCACACTTCACTTTCTGACCACAGATTCTACATACTGTATAGCCATGTTCACCTGCTCAGGCGGCTTAACAAAAAAATTCCACACCGCCGAGTAGGCGATTTAAAACCAACACTCCGCACTGACTGAGTGGTACCTCTGCTGCCTGGCTGAGCCCCTGTGCCGCTCTTTTCAAGGCCGGAAAGCACCTTAGAAGATGAGAAGAGTGTGGTATACCCCATGCCCGTTTGACTCCCGACCTCGCACTGCTGCCACTCCACTGACTAACGGCCACACTACCGACTTGCTGCCTGCACCGCTGCCTGACGCACAAGCTGTCAGTCTTGTCTGCAGATGATGATAATGATGATGAATCCCTTGCTTCACCCGGCTCCCAAGTGCGATCGGCTACATCATCATCAACTACAGTTTGCACGTCGCTAATGTCCTCCTCAACTGTCTCAGTGTACAAAGCCTGACCGCTCTCAAACATCACCTCCCACTACACTCTCCTAATCAGTACTTGACCACCTACTGGAAGGAGCGGATTTCTGCCCCACCTCTTGGCTTCCAAGTAGCTGCTGACTGTCCTCAAGTAGTTCGTCCTCGCTGTATAGTGGCGCAGAGCCCATAGCATATAGTACTTCTCTGGCTGAGGGAACCAAAAAGGACAGAGGCAGGTTGAGGACAGGTGAGGGCATTGGAGCTGCTCCGGGCCCATGCCAACTAAGGGTTGTGTCTGACGAACCCACCGACTCTTGGCTGGGGGGTTTCAGATGTCATCTGGAAGGAAGTGGATGACAGAGTCAACCATTCAAGAACATCTGGATTGGTGGTCAAAACACGACCACTAGATGACACCGGTAGCTGTGGCCTCGCCGAGTGACCCCTAATGCCACGTCCCCTTCCTCTGCTGAGACCTGTGCCTATTCCAGAAACATTTGTGCCACTGCTCCTCCCCTGTGAAGGGCCTGTCAACCCTATGTCTGACATACTGTTTGATAAAAAATTTAAAATAAAAGGAAATTAAAAATCCTCCCAAAATATACTTTGCTCACTGCTTTGCACAATTGCTTAACTATTTATTTAAGAAATACTGTCACCCACAGAGTGGGTTAGAAATTGGTTGCTGAACTGCAGCACAATGGGTTACTGCACAGCACTACACACTATATGACGATTTCCTTTTTCTATGGCGACTGACGCTGCAAGTAGTTATTTAGAATGAACAACCCTACAAACACGGATTCACAGTTTTTTTGGCAAGTCAACTTCACTGACTACGTTAGCACAATATCACGCTTTTCTGTTTGGATGGCGAATAATGCCGCAAATAGTTATGTAAAACTAACAACCCCACAAACACGGATTCACGTTTTTTTTGGCAAGTCAACTTCACTGACTACGTTAGCACAATATCACGCTTTTCTGTTTAGATGGCGAATAAAGTAGCAAATAGTTATTTAAAATGAACAAACCCACAAACACAGATTCACTGTTTTTTTGGCAAGTCAACTTCACTGACTACGTTAGCACAATATCACGCTTTTCTGTTTGGATGGCAAATAAGGCCGCAAATAGTTATTTAAAACTAACAACCCCACAAACATGGATTCACTGTTTTTTTGGCAAGTCAACTTCACTGACTACGTTAGCACAATATCACACTTTTCTGTTTGGATGGCAAATAATGCCGCAAATAGTTATTTAAAACGAACAACCCTACAAACACGGATTCACTGTTTTTTTGGCGAATCAACTACACTGAAGAATTTAGCACTATATGGCGCTTGTCTATTTGTATGGCGAATAACGCTGCAACTATTTCTTTCACATTTACAAGCTGCCAATCGCGGATTATATATGTTTTTCCCCAAACAACCCAAAAGATTTTTTTTTTTTTTTTTTTTTTTAATGTACCCCAAACAAGGCTCTGACCCTCTTACTGCACTGCAAAAAGCGACACTAGTGGTGCTTCTTTGAATAAAGCACCCCAAAACAGCCTTTAGAACAGAGTGTAGTGCTGTATAACAGGCTAACTCCTATGCCCACTCACTGCTGCTCAGTGTACCAGAACAACGATTTCACTGCCTCATTTTCTGTCTAGAAATCGTCCCTCTCCTATCCCTGCAATTCAGATTATCTATCCCTGATCTCCTCATTTCTTGTCTTTAGTTTTTCTTTCACTTGCCCTATCTCTCCTTACATCTGTCTCTGGTCTAAAAATCAATAGCAAATGGCGGATTCCAGCGCTGCAAAGCTATTTATAGGGCTGTGACATCACAGGACCTGGCTGGCTGCTAATTGGCTACATGTCTGCATGTGATCGCATTGTGGGTGTTTATTTCTTTGTCCCAGAAATCCTTCTCTCATTTCATGCCATGTGCTTGCGGCCATTTTAGGAAAAAAAAAAGATTTGTCACTACGAATCGCCATGAAATTCGCTTTTGTTGCGAATCGTATTTTCCATGAAATTCGTAATGAATTCAGCTTCGATTTGCTCATCTCTACATGTAAGGTACGCTGCAGATTTTTCATTCCAGATTTTCATGCAGTAAATCCATAGCATTGTATAGGACCAGCAAAGTGGATGAGAATTTAAGAAATTGAAATCTGCAGAATGTCACTTAATGCTGCGTCTCCACTGCAGATTTCACCCTTTGCAGTAATTGGTAAAATCCACAGCCATTTTTATGGGGAAAACCACATGCAAGGGCTCATTCACACGGCCGCTGCATTTTGCGGAACGGAATGTCTGGCCCATAATCAAACTGCCCTATCCTTGTCTGTAATGCGGACAATAATAGGACATGTTCGATATTTTTGCAGGTGTAATGGACAAATGGATACGGACAGCAGACGGTGTGCTGTCCGCATCTTTTGCAGGCCCATTGAAGTGAAAGGATCTGCTTCCGACCCACACAAAATGCGGATCGGATGCAGACAAAACAACGGTCATGTGCATGAGCCCTAATGATGTAGATTTTGCAGAAGTTTTTGAAGCAAATCTTGCTACGGATCCATCACAAAATCCCCAGTGGCATTTTCAGCTGTATTTTACAACCTGTGTGGATGTACCCTTAGGCCTCATGCACACGACCGTATGAAAAAACGGATCTGCAAAAACGGATCCTCAAAAAATACGGATGGCGTCCGTATGCATTCCGTATTTTGCGGAACGGAACAGCTGCCCCCTAATAGAACAGTACTATCCTTGTCCGTGATGCGGACAATAATAGGACATGTTCTATTTTTTTGCGGAACGGAAATACGGACATACGGAAACGGAATGGACACGGAGTACCTTTTTTGCGGACCCATTGAAATAAATGGTTCCGTATACGGTCCGCAAAAAAAAAAACGGAACGGACACGGAAAGAAAATACGTTCGTGTGCATGAGCCCTTAGGCTCAGTACTACACTCAGCAATTTATCTCTACTAGTAATTTATTTTTTATTTTAAATGTGATCTACAATTGTCATCTTCCATAGCAATTAACAATAACATATCCTAAGGACACAGTGTACCTGCTATCCGGGGTTTCCAGGAGTCCTCTGTTAATTAACATCCTTCATATGAACACACCTATCCCCAATGGATTTAGGCACTGCACACCTGTGACCTGCTAAGTCTTACCTCTCTGTCTTCCAGAAATATCCACTCTAGACCTATTCCAATCATGACTGATATTAAGAGATATGACCATACAAAATAGAAATGTATACTTTCTCCATTAAATTCCTAATTTCTTGTTTAGCTCTTCTGAATTTGGGTAAATGCCCATACAATGATATCATTTATTAATGGTGATACTTCTTTCGTCATGAAAATTTACATTCATGGAAAACAACTCTTTAAGTGGGTGGTCGAGTATTAGTAAAAAAAAAAAAAATTGCTGCGGTTTTCCAAAAACAGCACCACACTTTGTCCTCAGGTTGTGTGTGGTAGTGCAGGTCATGCCTATTTACTTCACCTGAGGTGAGCTACAATTACAGACACCACCCAATTGCAATTTTTTAAAGATTTTAGCCATGTTTTTTCTAATTATGGTCAAACCCTTAATCCCAACTCTACTTTATTTATTATCCCTTGGCACATATAATTATGTGCATTGTCCTGTTGCCCTAGGTTTCTCATTCCCAACTATGTTGCGATAATCTCCAGAGGTTGGTGGGCCATTGAGTCTTGTTTAAAGTGGTTATCCCATGGCTGAAGATCAGACATCAAAAGAGTAATCCCATGGCTGAAAATCAGACATCACATAGTACACAGCAATCTCTTTCTATCAAAGATAGAACCAGTCCTGCACCTCACATGTATCCAGAGATCTTCACATTCATTACTAGACTTTTATCAAGCTGACAGCTCAAGGGAAGTGTCCATTCTGCTGCAGCTCCCTTCCTATGACAGCTCAGGAGGCAGTTGAAGGATGAAACTGAGCATGTGCGGCCTTCTCAGTGAGCAGGACAAAGAAATATGAAAAAAACAGCAGGTGGTGCTATATTATTATTATTATTAAATACGTCAGTGGCTATGCTAAATGCTTAATTACATGCAATCACAAAAATATTCAGATCCAGGTGCTGGTTTGAAAACTGTAGAATATTTTTTGTGGGACAATCCGTTTAATGTAGTACTAGCTGGAGTAATATCATATGAATGATCACAGAAGACAATACAAGAAGCGGTTAGTTAAGGGGGCCTGTGAATGACACAGTATATGGAGGTGAATAATAAAAAAAGAAATCTTGCATATCATGTATACATTATGGGGGTCATTTATGACTAAATATAAGCAACTTTTGTGGAGTATATCTGGCACAGATTCTGTCTCATGCCTTGGTGCCACAGGATCTGTGATTCCCCGCTCAAGGCAGGTTCTGTTATGAGATGATGGAATTTGTAATGATTCCTTAAAAACCAGATTAACCAGTCCACCAAGTATCATTGGTGACACTAGTGGGAACAGAACATCAGATGAGTACGGTACATTTAAAAAAACTTAAAAATCCCTCTATACAGGTTGTAATATGGTTTATAGTACTCCTTGAAGACCTTTATATTAATAACATGTGGATACTGGCGGTCTTAGTTAATGGGAATATTCCTGTTTAGCGTGTTTATCATCTCAAGATCCCAATAAGTAGACGTGACCACTGATATGATAAATGCACTTCTATTTTCAACCATAAACAAGAGAGATGACTCAGGGCACTCTATAAGAGCCATTCGTAGTAAACAAGCTACTAGTCAACCTTGAATGCTGATGTGACCTATGATGGTACACGGAGATTGTCTGCTTTTGCCTTATTTTCCTTCTTGGAGAACAAGCATAGACATCCATGTTCTAAAGCTAAAGAAGTCATTACAGACACATAAAGGTCTAGTAAACATTATTAGCCACATGGCATCATTGACTTTTCTGTAAAAAAATAAAATCATATTAAAGTAATAGCAAACTGATGTGTAGGTTTTACTCAAGTAAGTGTATTATAGGTTGATATTTCCAAACCTTTATGTCAAGGAGATACAGTAACTTTTCTTAAAGGGTTTTTCCATGGACCAAGCAATATTAAATATAAACACGCATTACCCCGGGCCTCTATAAAAAGAATCCCTCACCACTGTTGTTCCATTGCTTCCCATTTTCTGACCCAACCACTGATTGTCTGAGCTAGAATTTCCAGACAGTTGAAGTGTGTTGAGCATGGACAGAATGTGGAGAGCAAAGCTGTAATACAGGGGATGGAGGTGAGTAAGGCTAGATTTACACAACAGTGAGAAATGACTGTTTTTGTAACGGCCGCTGCAATGCCGTTCCATAGATCCAATTGAAGTCTATGCGGCTATTCACATGGCAATTTTTTTAACAGCTAATGAATAGTGGCCGTCAAAGGATAGGGTATGTCCCATTGCAATCAATGGGACCATTTCTAACGGCCATTAAACAGGAGTGCATCATTTTAACCACCATTAAAAATGGGTACTCTGGTGCAAAGTGGCCCTTTAGGGTGGGGGCCAGGGAGGAGAGCTGCAGGAGGACTGTTTGCAGTGAAGAAGCAGCCAGTTCCAGGAGTGAGACCAGCTTGACCGGAGGAGAAGAGGACAGCGATTTCGTCCGGCTGGATGCAGGATCAGCGGCTGTGGGAAACACAGCGCCCGTGCAGCCTGGTGAGAATGTGTGGGGTCCTATTATGTCATTGAAGGGTGGTTTGGGGGGCGTCGGGGGGTAGACGTCCAGGGGAGTTGGGAGCGGGGTTAGGACAGTTACTGGGGGGATTGGCTGGGTGGTTGGCGAGTATGGGGGCTGGGGGGGTATCGCCTTTCAGTCCCTGTGGGAGCAGCGGGGAGACCGGGTGGGAGTGTATCAGTGCAAACACAAGCAGGGGGCCGTTGGGGGCGCACTTAAAACAGGAAGTGAAGGAGAGAATTTGGAAAGGGAAGTATGTGGAGATTTTTTCCCTGCTCCCTTTAGAGAGGTTTAACTTAGACAGGGGTAAGAAGGATGAGGGAAAGAAAGAAGAGGAAGAGAAGCGGCGGTACCGCTTAATACCGCGGACGTTTTCCAACTGCAGGCGTTCGCGATATTGGCGAGCATCATAGGGGAAAAAACGCCGGAGTGCTGTTCGGCACTGTTTTTCTACATGGATGCAATAGGGGAGGTGTATCACGTGTGTGGGGGGACTGGGTGGTTGCGATACGATGAGCAGTTTAGACAACGGAAGGCGGTGCGGTCCAACATACGTTGGGACCATAAGGATATCGGCCTTTGGTTGCAGGTGACTGCCCCTGTACGTAGTGGGCAGTCCTTTCGGGGGGAGGCCAGTGGGGCGGCACAGAGTACTTTTGCAGCGGCAAAGGGACTCTGTTTCTCGTATAATGAAGGAAACTGCAAGTTTGGTCCCAAGTGCAAATTTAAGCACGAGTGCACCAACTGTGGAGGTTCCCATGGAGCAAATAGATGTTTTAAAGGGGGGAAACAAAAAGGGGGTGATAGTGTTGGAAAAGGGTGGGAAAGATGGCGCTGTTTCTACGTAGTTATCCAAACAAGGAAGCAGCACGATTATTAGAGGAGGGTTTTAATGAAGGTTTTCACATTCCGTCAACGGCGGAGACGGTCAGCGTTGAGTTATCCGGATGTCGTCACGAAAAAATTGGGAAAGGAAGTTGGTTTAGGGCGGATGGCGGGACCGTTTGCAGAAATGCCAGTGGCAAATTTGAGGTTATCGCCTTTGGGGGTAATCCCAAAAAGGAGCCAAACAAGTTTTGGCTTGTTCACCACTTGTCATTTCCAGGGGGTGCGTCTGTCAATGACGATATTGATCCCAAGCTTTGTTCGGTGGTTTATGCGTCATTTGACGCGGCTGTGGAGTGGGTTAGGAAGTTGGGTCCGGGGACGTTATTGGCGAAGACTGATATTGAGGAGGCTTTTCGGTTGTTACCAGTTCATCCCGAGAGCCAGCACTTGTTGGGGTGTTTTTTTTTGGGGGGGTATTCTTTTGTGGATAGGTTTTTACTAATGGGTTGTTCCCTGTCTTGTGCTTATTTTGAAGCATTTAGTTCATTTTTGGGGTGGGTTATTGTAGGGGTTTCAGGGTGTTCTTCGGTTATTCATTATTTAGATGATTTTCTCTGTTTAGGCCCAGCGGGTTCGCGAGTCTGTTCGTTATTGTTGCATACAATGCAATCTGTTTTTGGGGAGTTTGGGGTCCCTTTGGCAGCAGAGAAGACTGAGGGTCCAGCAACCGAGCTGTGTTTTTTAGGGATCGAGATAGACACAGTAAGGATGGAATGTAGATTGCCAGAGGGAAAGTTGAGGGATCTAAGGGAGGAGGTTAATCGGGCTAGGAGGGCAGCAAAAAATTGAATTGAGGGATTTACAATCCCTGTTGGGCAAGCTGAACTTTGCGTGCAGAATTATGCCAAGGGGTGGGTGTTCTGCAGGCGTTTGGCTGGGGCGACAGCAGGTGTGCGTTGTCCACATCATTTTATTAGGTTGGGAAAAGATTTACGGGGGGATTTGGCGGTATGGGCGGAGTTTTTAGAGAATTACAACGGGAGGATGTTGGTTAAGGATGAGGTGGTTACGAATGTTGATTTCGAGTTGTTCACTGATGCGTCGGGGGGTGTGGGTTTTGGGGCCTATTGCCGTTGGGAATGGTGTGCAGGCAGATGGCCGGAGTCACGGGTGGAAAAGGGGTGGGATAAAAATCTTGCGTTGTTAGAATTGTTTCCCATTGTGTTGTCAGTGGTGTTGTGGGAACGGAAGTTCATGAATAGGAAGGTGCGTTTTCATTGTTACAACCTGGGGGTGGTACAGGTGGTGAATAGTTTGACGGCATCATCGCCCCCGGTTGTCAAGCTGTTACAGTTCTTGGTTTTGCGTTGTTTGACTATTAATACTTGGATTACTGCGGTTCATGTCCCGGGTATTGCTGATTCCCTTTCTCGTTTGCAGTGGGAGCGTTTTCGGGAAATGGCTCCTCAGGCGGACGACACAGGGTTGGAGTGTCCGGATGGTCTGTGGGACATCTTGGAGGAGCGGTAATGGGACTTTTTCAGAAGTCGTTAAGTCCGGGTACTTGGCCTGCATATGGTAAAGTATGGGGCAGTGGGAGACATGGTGTAGGCAGTTTAGTGGAGAGGAGGTGGATAGAGAGGTAGCTTTGCTGTTGTTTTTAGGGTCGGCGTCTGAAGAGGGATGGTCGGTAGCTCAACGGAACAGGTTTGTGTCGGGGTTAGCATTTGGTTTTAGGTTAAGGGGATGGGACGACGTTACCAAGACATTTTTAGTATGTCAGGTGTTAAAGAGTTGGAGAAGGGGTAAGCAGGCGGTTGATGGGAGGCGGCCTGTTTCCTTTCAGTTGTTGGTAAGTATGGGTTCGAAGTTAGAGGGGGTTTGCCGGTCGAGTTGGGAAGTTAGCTTATTTAGGGTAGCATTTGCACTTGCCTTTTTTGGGGTGTTTATATTGGGGGAGTTGGTGAGTGGCAGCGTCACTAGGGCTGGAGGTTTGAGGTCGGTGGATGTGCATTTGTTAGAGGATAGGGTGGAGTTGAGGATACGGAAATCAAAAACAGATTGTGAGGGGAAGGGTAGGCACTTAGTTTTCTTTGAGGTTCCTGGGTGTGGGATGTGTCCAGTTCAGAGTGTAAGGGATTACAGAGGTGTGTGGGGGGAAGGTTCCGAGCCGTTTTTGCGACATGAAGATGGTTCCTTTTAGTCACGTTTTCAGTTCTTGGCAGTATTTAAGCGATGTTTAGTGGCATTGGGAAGGGATGGGTCTGGATATACGGGCCATTCCTTCCGGATTGGAGCAGCGACGGAAGCGCCGCGTTGGGGTTTGAGTGATGAAGTCATAAAGAAAATCGGACGTTGGGAGTCAGTTCGTTTTCGTTCTTATGTGCGGTTGGGGAGGTTGTGATTTCTGATAATTGTTAATGTTGTTGTGTTGTTTTGTGGTTTGTTTATAGGAGGACAGGCAGCCTTGATCTGGATATTAGGCCATTCGTTTGTTTTTTGGGGGTCCATCAGGGCAGAGGTGCGACCTAACGGGAGGCAGCTAGGTTTTTCACGAGAGGAAGCAGTGGTGCGCTGGCTCGGGAAACGAGGTACGGTGTGGGCCGGGGTGTTGCGGGAGATACACCATTTTGCTAGGCTGGATAGGCCCCCAGACATATTGGTGCTACACGTTGGGGGCAACGATCTAGGTGTTCGGTCTTTCAGAGAGCTCATTCAGGACATTAAGTTCGACCTTTTGAGGATTTGGGCCTTATTTCCTGGAATAATAACGGTATGGTCGGACATCATCCCAAGAAAAAATTGGAGGGGGGCAAGGTCTGTAGAGAGACTGAATAAGGCCAGGATTAAAGTGAATAGGGTTGTGGGAGCGATTCATGGGTAGGAATGGGGTTGTTGCCGTTCGCCACTTGGAGTTGGAGGCGGGAGTGGGCGAATTTTGGAGGTCAGACGGTATACACCTCAACGCCATAGGTATTGACCTATGGGCTTTGGGGATTCAAGGGGGAATTGAGTTAGCTCTGAGGTTGTGGAGGGACGCGCATACTTAAGGGGGTCAAGTAGCGCGTTTGTGGCGGGGGGAGGTCCTAGAAGTTGGCGGAGATGGTGGTAAGTTGGAATGGGAGGGCCCCACGGGTGGGGGCTGGACTCCCATTGGGGAATAATCAGGATGTTGGTACAAGTGGGCATCCATCAGTTTTAAGGTGCCTCCGAGCTGGCGCTCATTGGCTGGAGGCAAGATGAAGTTGCCCTGTTATAGAGTTTATACACTCCTGGTTATTTTGGGCTTCTAGGACCTCCCTCGTCAGTTTACTTAAGGAGGATGTGGGTTTTTGGTATAATATGTTGTTGTTATTTATGTTTTATTAATAAATACGGCTACTGTGGCCATTTTAATCTGAATACTGTGTACGGCTCTTATTTTGGGTTGGTTTAAAGAAAATGGGGAAAGGTAGGGCCGGAGCGAGCAGACTACCCAGTACCTTAGTCATGTAAGATGGGACGGAAGGGGCCAGTGTGGTCCCAAAACGTGTAGTTAATACAACAATAAAAACACTGAAAATTATACATGGGAGTGGTCCTTGAGGTAGCTACTCTATAGAGTACCAATTTTATCTGCTCATACTATTTATCTTCCTGGCCTGATTTGGGAATCCAGTGAGGACTGCGTGCAGCGACCAAAGTTGTAAGAAAGGAAACTCAAGATTCCTTATTTCATGGGAAATACAAGTCTTTTTCTAAAACAGAGATGTCAGGAGGGGTGACAGGACCTCTTGAAATAAAATATTACAACTGGAATATAAGAGATATCTTAAGATGGGAAAGCCTGCCCATTTGGTTCGCCTATTATAATGTCAATGAACTGCGTTACTTTTCATTAATGCATCCAGCAGACAGTGCCATTTCCATGAATTGAAAATTTCTACGCATGGATCCGCTTACACTTCTAGTTAAGATAATACCCATATGTGATGTGTAAAAAAATAAGAAACATCCAAATGACAGCATGAATTCTAGATGGCATAACCTAAACTGAACATTGCTTTTGGTCAAGGAGAAAAATTATGCGTTAACCCCTTAAGCGGCTCGCAATTAATATATATATATATATATATATATATATATATATATATATATAATCGGTTGCCAAGCAAAGAGTTAACACACTGCAGCACTATGCGGACTTTCCACTGCAGTAGCACATTACTATGAAGGACACACTCCTATCCATGGCTCTCCTGTCTCTAATTAGCAGTTACTATGTTCAGGAGGTGCACTTGGAATCTCCTTCAGCACCATCATCTTTCTCTGTCTTCTCTCTATTTCCACCCGTCTATTTTATTTTAATGGAAATTGTACTTGAGCATGTCTGTCGCATCCCAGCTGTCTCTAGTGCTGACTGAGAATAGGATCTCTAGCTAGCTCTTCAGGCCTGTGCTCGCCCTGATTTATCTATTTCCGAGTCAGTCAGACGGTCTCAGGGACCCATTAACACAAATCCTTGCAAGGGATGAACTTCAATTATGGAGGAGTCTGATAGCGTTCACAGAGCAGTGGTCTAGCACATCACTGGCTGTGCTTATTAGAGCCTCATGAAGACTAATAAATTTAATTGAATTAAAAGTGAGGCTGCAAGACTATCCGTACTCCTTGCTGGGCATAATAATGCTTGTGCATTTAAAAAAAATAAAATAAAAGGGTATTGGTATAACATGAGTATTTCTTCTGAGGTATTATGTCTTTTTAGATTGAAAGGTAACACTTGCTTTTCAACTATAATACGTTAACATTGAATTTAAAATCAATCGGATTCTACACTAATTTTGTAAATCTTGATTAGAATTTTTGGGTGAAGGAGAAAAACTTATAAAAAAAAAGAAAGAACAAAATGAGAGACCATAGAGATAAAAATTTTCTGGTCAATTGGACCACTTTTGGTTCTGGTAGAATCGATTCAGACCTAAATCAAAAAGGTTGGTGGATTTGGCCGAAGCTAATCCAAATTGAATTTTGAGTGATCTACTCATCTCTAGGAAGCATAATAGTACATAATAATATTGCAGTATCACAGACCTGAGGGTATCTGCAATTGCTGTGTATAGTTTTGTATTATTATGTATTATATTGTTTTGGACGTTTCTTCCAATAAGAATATGGTTGGCAATGGTTGTCAAGGAAGAGGGCTAACCACGCTGTTACTCCCCTCTTGGCAGGAGATAGCTGGTCCTGCTTCCTGCCAGGAGGGAGTGTTCCTGTTGAGAGACAGAGAGGAGAAGAAGCACACTGCAGAGCGCCTGCTCCTGAAAAGGATTCTCCAGAGTGAAGAACAACTAAAATCATACTCAAGTAAATCCTTGAGAAGTCAGCAGAGTGAAGAACAACTAAAATCATTGAAAAATTCTATTTGGCTGATTCTCTGAAGTTTGCCGAGAAACTTGATTAATTACGAATCAGGTATACCCGTACGTCACTGTCGCTAAGGAAATGTATGGAGTGGGCTGCTGCAGTGAGCTTGCTCCATACTTGGCAGTAACAGTGACAGTAGTGACTAGAGATGAGCGAGCACTAAAATGCTCGGGTGCTCGTTATTCGAGTCGAACTTTTCCCGATGCTCGGGTGCTCGTTTCGAATAACGAACCCCATTGAAGTCAATGGGAGACTCGAGCATTTTTGCAGGGGACCAAGGCTCTGCCTAGGGAAGGCTGGGTGAAAACCTGGAAACCTCAGAAAATGATGGAAACACCACGGAAATGGACAGGAAACAGCAGGGACAGCATGCATGGATGCCTCTGAGGCTGCCTAATCCCACCATTACCCCAAATTCTCAGGCAACAGCCTGGTGGTTACCCTCATGGCAATTGTGCTCACCCAGACCAAGAAAGGCGAGGCAAATACCCATCACATGTTAGGGAAGCACCCAACTAGGTGCAACGAAGGTCCATCACCGCCTGCAGGTGACACCACTGCTCATGCTGGCACTGCAGCTGACATCAAGTTTAGTATCTGTTCTTATCAGTTGCTGTGGCTGTTGGTGGTAAAGTGGTGAGCATAGCTGCTTCCCAAGCAGTTGACCCGGGTTCGATTCCCGTCTATCGCAGGAGGCATTTAAAAGAAGAACCAAAAAAAAAATCAGTACAATATCTAATACGTCCCCTACCTGGGTAAATTGTTTGGAGAGAGGGCCTGTAGGTGGGGGGAAGGAGGTTACGCTGGAAGAGCCAGAGGAGTGCCCCCTGGGCTAGCGTGTGTGGTGGTGACAACAGCCGGAATGGATTTGGAAAAACTGTAGCATCAACCGGTACGGTATCGATTCTTCTCAGTTTAATACCGTATACGTCCCCTATCTTGGGACCCTATATTTCATGGACCCTATATTTCACGGAAAAAGAGCTTGCTCTGTCCAGGGGAGTGTCTTTCCAACTGCAGCTAAGGGGACGTGTCCATGCTCTGCCTATCACAGGTCAGGAGGCAATTAAAAGAAGAAAAACAAAAAACATCAGTACAATATGTAATACGTCCCCTATCCGGGTAAATTGTTTGGAGAGAGGGCCTGTAGGTGGGGTGCAGGCCGGGGGGAAGGAGGTTTCGCTGGAAGAGCCAGAGGAGTGCCCCCTGGGCTAGCGTGTGTGGTGGTGATAACAGCTGGATGTAGTTAGAATGCAGACGCAGGACCCCAACTTAAAAATTTAGCATCAACCGGTACAGTCGTAAATTATGAGATTGATCAAGTGTGGTATGTCTTCTATGTATACTACTCAGTTTAATACCGTATATTGCAGCTATCCGGAAAAATAGTTTGGAGAGAGAGAAAGATAGGACAAAGACGTAAATTGTTTGGAGAGAGGGCCTGTAGGTGGGGTGGCAGGCTGGGGGGAAGGAGGTTGAGCTGGAAGAGCCAGAGGAGTGCCCCCTGGGCTAGCGTGTGTGGTGGTGACAACAGCCGGATGTAGTTAGAATGACGACGCAGGACCCCAACTTAAAAATGTAGCATCAACCGGTACAATTGTCAATTATGAGCTCGATCAAGTGTGGCATGACTTTTTAGATGGAGATTGCATGTGGTCACGTACTCCCTGGAACCCCATAGTCACCCCTTCTCTGATGTGCTAACCCAGAACATTCTCTGCCCCAATTCGCAAGACCTTTTGCAGTCTCCGTGTGCTGACAGTGGGGATTTACCAGTGTTGTCTGAGGAGGTGGTGGACAATGGCGAGACACAGGTGTCGGGGGGTGAGGTAGTTGTATGGGAAGTAAGTTACAGTGGGGACTCCTTGGGGGGACTTTCTCATGATGGGACAGATTCAACTTGGGTGGATCAGGCACAGGAACAGATCAATTGTTTTTTTTTTTGTGTTTATTTAACTTTTATTTAGCTCAAAAAAACACAGAGATAATTATTCGTTATCTTCGCTGCGCAGTCTGGCGTTGGGGTTCGTCACTTTGATGGCGAGCTGTGCCGCTCTCTCCACAATGGTCTTTAGGTTCGTAGATGGAGACGTTGTGGGCGATTTCTGCACAGAAGGACTTGTTGCTCATCAACAGAACCTCGAGCTCCTTGACATTGTGGACCAGGAATTTGCGGAACCCTGTGGGCAGCATGTGTTTGGTCTTCTAGTTGCTACCGTATCCAATGTTGGGCAATATAGATACGCAGGTAATATTATTTTTCACACCTATCCCAAAAATAAAATTTACGCAGTTTGCGCAAAAAAAAACTGGAAACTGGAACTGGAGAGAGGGCCTGTAGGTGGACCTCCGGAAAAATTGTTTGGAGAGAGGGCCTGTAGGTGGACCTGCAGAAAAATTGTTTGAAGAGAGGGCCTGTAGGTGGACCTCCGGAAAAATTGTTTGGAGAGAGGGCCTGTAGGTGGACCTCTGGAAAAATTGTTTGGAGAGAGGGCCTGTAGGTGGACCTCTGTAAAAATATTTGAAGAGAGGGCCTGTAGGGGGCCCTCCTGAAAAATTGTGGCAAAAGAGTGCCAGTTGGACCTCTAAAAAATGGCGTTTTTTTGGTCAGCGTTAGGCAAAGATGATATGGAGGAGGAGGAGGAGTAAGAGGAGTAGAGAAGAGGAATCGGATACATAAGTAATGTTAAATTTTAGCTGCTTTCCCCCGGAGGAGATTTGAATTCGGGTGAAATCCAGGCTTTGTTCATTTTAATAGGCGTCAGCCTGTCAGCGCTGTCAGTTGACAGGCGTGTACGCTTATCGGTGATGACGCCACCAGCTGCACTGAATACCCGCTCTGATAGCACGCTAGCGGCAGGGCAGGCCAGCACCTCCAAGGCGTACAGCGCCAGTTCAGGCCACGTGTCCAGCTTTGAAACCCAGTAGTTGTATGGAGCAGAGTGATCGCTACGGACGTTGGTATGGTCAGCTAGGTACTCCCTCACCATCTTTCTGTACAGCTCCCCCCTACTCTGCCTAGACTGGGGACAGGTGACAGTGTCTTGCTGGGGTGACATAAAAGTGGCAAAGGCCTTGGAGAGCGTTCCCCTGCCAGTGCTGGACAAGCTGCCTGCTCGCCTCCTCTCCCCCGCTACTTGGCCCACAGAACCATGCCCTCTGCCGCTAGCGGCGTCAGATGGGAAGAATTGTTTCAGCTTGTGCACCAGGGCCTGTTGATATCTATTCACTCTCGTACTCCTTTCCTCTGCAGGGATGAGAGTGGAAAGGTTCTGCTTGTACCGTGGGTCCAGGAGAGTGAACACCCAGTAATCGGTGTTTGAATAAATTCTTCTAACGCGAGGGTCACGGGATAGGCAGCCTAACATGAAGTCTGCCATGTGCGCCAGAGTCCCAACACGCAAGAATTCCTTCTCCTCACTGGCCTGACTCTCCTCTTCTTCCTCCTCCTCCTCCAAGTCCTCCTCTTCAGCCCATACACGCTCAAGAGTTAAGGACTGAGCACTGGTACCCTCTACTGTCTTGCCGACATTCTCCTCCTCTTCCTCCTCATCCTCATCCCCCTCCTCCGATACGCGCTGAGAAACAGACCGAAGGGTGCTCTGGCTATCAAGCGACATATCTTCCTCCACCGTCTCTTGTGACAAGCGCAAAGCATCCGACTTGATGCTGAGCAGTGAGTTTTTCAACAGGCAAAGCAGCGGGATGGTGAGGCTGATAATGGCGGCATCGCCGCTGACCATCTGTGTTGACTCCTCAAAGTTGCTCAACACCTGGCAGATATCAGACATCCACGTCCACTCCTCATTGTAGACTTGAGGAATCTGACTGACCTGACTACCAGTTCTGGTGGAAGTTGACATCTGGCAGTCTACAATCGCTCTGCGCTGCTGGTAAACTCTGGATAACATGTTTAATGTCGAATTCCATCTCGTGGGCACGTCGCACAACAGTCGGTGAGCGGGCAGTTGTAGGCGGCGCTGCGCTGCCCTGAGAGTGGCAGCATCTGTGGTCGACTTGCGAAAATGCGCACAGATGCGGTGCACCTTGGTGAGCAAATCAGACAGATTGGGGTATGTCTTGAGGAACCGCTGAACTATGAGATTGAACACGTGGGCCAGGCATGGCACATGTGTCAGTCTGCCGAGTTGCAGAGCCGCCACCAGGTTACGCCCGTTGTCACACACAACCATGCCTGGCTTGAGGTTCAGCGGTGCCAGCCACACATTGGTCTGCGCCGTGATGCCCTGTAACAGCTCTTGGGCGGTGTGCCTTTTGTCACCTAAGCTCAGCAGTTTGAGCACCGCCTGCTGGCGCTTACCCACGGCACTGCTGCTGCGCCTAGAGCTACCGACTGAAGGCGCCGTGCCCACGGATGGTAATTCGGTGGAGGAGGAGGAGGAGGGGTCAGAGGAGGAGGCATAGTACGTCTGAGAGACCGTGACCGAGGTAGGCCCCGCAATCCTCGGTGTGGGCAGTACATGAGCGGCCCCAGGGTCATTCTCGGTCCCAGCCTCCACCAAGTTAACCCAATGTGCCGTCAGTGAGATATAGTGTCCCTGCCCGGCAGCACTTGTCCACGTGTCCGTGGTTAGGTGGACCTTCTCAGAAACAGCGTTGGTCAGGGCACGGATGATGTTCTGTGACACGTGCTGGTGTAGGGCTGGGACGGCACATTGGGAAAAATAGTGGCGGCTGGGGACCGAATACCGAGGGGCAGCCACCGCCATGAGATTGCGAAAGGCCTCGGTCTCTACCAGCCTATAGGGCAGCATCTCCAGGCTAAGCAATTTGGAGATGTGGACGTTGAGGGCTTGGGCATGTGGGTGGGTGGAACTGTATTTCCTCTTGCGCTCCAGCGTCTGCTGTAAAGACAGCTGAACGCTGCGCTGGGACACATTGGTGGACACTGTGGAGGATCGTGGAGGCGATGGTGTGGTTTTCTGCCGGGAGGCGCTCGTGCCGTGGTCCTGGGCAGGGGGTTGACTAGCAGAGGCAGCGAGTGACACAGGGGAAGGAGCAGGGGTGGGACCCGCAGGAGGTGAACGGCCTTGATTCCATTGAGTGGGGTGTTTAGCACTCATATGCCTGCACATGCTGGTGGTGGTTAGGCTAGTAGTGGTGGCACCCCTGCTGATCCTGGTGTGGCACAGGTTGCACACCACAGTCCGTCGGTCATCCTCACTTTCTTTAAAGAACCTCCAGACTTGCGAACATCTAGGCCTCGCCACGGGAGCTTCACTACGTGAAACAGTTGCTGCTGATGCACCAGCTCTGGCTCTGCTTCTCCCTCTGGCCACACCACTGCCTCTTACAACCTGTTCTGGTGCAGCACTCGCCTCCGCCTCAGAAGCACTGTCTTCACTCGGCATATCAACCCAGCTTGGGTCAGTCACCTCGTCATCCTCCGATTCCTCAGTCTGCTCCCCCCTCGGAATTCCTCTCCTAACAACAACTTCACCACTGTCTGACAACCGTGTCTCCTCATCGTCTGACACCTCTTTACAAACTTCTTCCACTAAGTCAACATTTTCATCATCATCATCATCATCACCCACAGACTGCGACAGTTGGAAAACTTGGGCATCGGGAACGAGGTCAGCAGCAACCTGAGAAGTGGTTTGTGACTCTGGGAAGGGTCCAGAAAACAGTTCCTCAGAGTATGCCGGATCGCATTCCAAATTTTCCTGGGAGGGGGCAGACTGGGGGATAGGAGGTTGAGGTGGAGGAGCCAGAGGAGTGCTCCCTTGGGTAACGTGGGTGGACTGCGTGGAAGACTTACTGGTGGACAAATTACTTGAAGCATTGTCCGCAATCCACAGATCAGCTGTTCGCACTGTTGTGGTTATAACAGTCCTCTACCACATGTCCCTGTAAGTTGAGACATGAAGCTAGGGAGTGTAGCTCTGCGGGGTTCCACAGCTCCCTCATCAGCAGGTACTGTCTCACCCTGCCTAGGACCACGGCCTCTGCCCTCTGCAGTAATTGAATGCCCACGCCCACACCCACGCCCTCGTCCTCGACCCTTAGCCCTGGGGTTCAACATTTTCTGTATATAAGTGTATGATATAAAAATAAATAAATAAACGGGCCTGGTGTACTGAAACCCACAAACTTGTTCAGTCTGGTTTAATTAAGTGACGTACAAAAAGTGTCACCTGGACAGAAAATACGTATTGGAGTGAGTGTGCTGAACTGTGACATACAGAAAGGTTACACGCAGCTGTGTGAAATGGATGTGTATCACTCAGCTAAAACAACAAATGCAACTAATTTTTTTTTTATATATTTTGTTTTCTAAATTTTTTTTTTGTAGTTTTGTTTTTTTGGGAACGTGACGTTCAGAAACTATCGTAGAGCTAACTGACACCCTACTGACGGTGGCTATTTAGACTGCGACCCAGACAAATGTCGCACAGAGATTTTTGGGATCAAGCTATATACGTGACAGGCAGCAAATGACTTGGTTGTATTTGGTGACGTACAGAAAGTGTCACCTGGACAGAATATACGGATTGGAGTGAGTGTGCTGAACTGTGACACACAGAAAGGTTACACGCAGCTGTGTGAAATGGATTTGTATCACTGAGCTAAAACAACAAATGCAACTAATTTTTTTTATATATTTTTTTTTTTAGTTTTGTTTTTTTGGGAACGTGACGTGCAGAAACTATCGTAGAGCTGACTGACACCCTACTGACGGTAGCTATTTAGACTGCGACCCAGACAAATGTCGCACAGAGATTTTTGGCATCAAGCTATACACGTGACAGGCAGCAAAAGACTTGGTTATATTCAGTGACGTACAGAAAGTGTCACCTGGACAGAAAATAGTGAGTGTACTGAACTGTGACACACAGAATGGTTCCACACTGCTGTGTGCAATGGATTTGTATCACTGAGATATAACATAAAAAAAGGGGGTTATATATTGCGATAGCTGCACTACTAGTGCCAGCCAGCCAAGCCAGGAGACAAAAAAAAATGTCTTCTAGCCCTTAGAAGGGCTGTTGGGTTCTTTGTGGGTGATTCCTGCCTAACAGAGAACTAAATGCAGGCCCTAACACTCTCCCTGAAACGCAGCAGCTCTATCCCTAACGACATCCAGACAGCATCTGAGCCGAGCACCGCGGCCAGTCACTAGTATATTCCAGGGTCACCTGATCAGGCCAGCCAACCCCTGCTATCGACATGTAAGGGCCCCATGTGATGCTGGGTGTACCGTAGAGTCTCCTGGCTTGTGATTGGCTGTGTTTATAGGCGCCAAAAAAGCACGATGCGGAAGTTGCCATTTCCTCGAGCATGGCGAGATACTCGTCCGAGCAGCGAGCACTTACAAGTACCCTAATACTCGAACGAGCACCAAGCTCGGACGAGTATGCTCGCTCATCTCTAGTAGTGACCCATGACAGAGTGGGGGAAAGTGGCAGCAGTAACAGTGACAGTAACGGCCTCATGACACAGTAGGGAGGGTGTCAGAAGCAGCAGCAGTGATGCACACAGTGATATACCACACCTGCCTTTAATACTGAGACACACTAACTGTATCACTAAAAAAAACAGATTAACTCTGAATGTCAGTACACTGCACAGTGATGCACATGACAATATATTACACCTGCCTTTCATACTGAGGTATAGTAATTGTATCTCTAACAGAACAGATAAACTATGAATGTCGGTGCACTGCAGTGCTGCACACGGTTATACATTCTACCTGCAGTCTCCCTGCATGCTCCCTCTCCAATACTGTCCTATAAACAGTTTGCAGGAACACTGTCCCTAGAGCATGAGGGCTTGGCACGTCTCTCCCTATGCTCAGCTCACAGGACAATGGTGGAGACCATGCAGGATGAGGCTTTTATAGGAATGTGACATCACAGGGGATTGGTGCCTCTGGATTGGCTGGCTGCATGGCATCAAGGGTGATCTTGCGTTCCCAGGCTTCTAACTTTCACTTTGTCACACGTGCAGCTGCCATTTTAGGAAAAGGAAATTCGACTTTGTTGCAAAAAGAAGTTTTTCTAAACTTTAGAAGGAATTCCTCTAGTGACCAGCTAACACCTTCATCAAAGACACTGCTGTGTGAGGGACTATAGCTAAGACACCCATCACCCAAACTACCACAAGGCCAGCTAAAACTAATGTCTGGATCTGATAGTGGACATCTACGCTTACAAGTGCTAAATTGCAGCCATCCAACCTACCTCCATATTCCTTACTGGTGCCAGAAATTGCACTTAGAATCTGCTGCTATTAAATGTACCAACAGTTATATTTTGCACTCCGTAAGAACTGTAATACATTTACTTCTGGTCTCATTCTTCAAAACTACATTTCCACTGCACTGATCCCCAGCGAGCAACAGTAGACCATGACACAATACCTCAGTAGGGCTATAACCTCTCCCATGCTCTGCACTGGCTCCTCCATGGCTTCCTGCAATATCATTAGGATTGATTTTGGCACTATGTAAAAAATATTCATCTGAGATATGTCTCACCATTCTGGATAAATGTCTCTGAAACTAGACGCAATGTGGTTTAAATGATTGGTTTTGGATTTATATTGGATGTACATGTACATACAATAAAGAATGATAGGGAGGAATAACAGGGAAGTGGCCAAAGGTGAAGTCCTAAGCTACTATGTAGCTCAATGCATCGCCTTTTCCCAATGTTCCTAACACTCTCTCTCTAATGTATTTTACTATAGACCTGAGGTGGCCATATGTAGCTTTCATGTGGTTTCTGCCTATGAAACCATGGGCCAGATAAATGTACAGGATTCTGTGATAAAATACAGTTCTGCAGAGGCTTAACCTGAAAATTCTATTACATAGCTCTCAAGCATCACACCTCATTTATAGTACTGGTCTTCCCCTATGGCCCAAGGGAACCTTTTGGGCCTTTTCAGGCTCGGGTGGGACATGACTGCAACTTCTGCGTCCCAGATAGTTATGCCCCTGTGGTTTCATTGTGAATAATTCTGTGTGGTGGACACAATCAACTTGGTATTCATGTCATTACTGTGTTTGGGCTACGCTTCATAATGGACATGGAAAGCTTCCCATTCAATAACTAAAAGCAGAGACCTTGAGAATGTTGAGGAATTGATTCATGAATTTTCTGTGTACTGTGCATGCCACTAGTTTCATTCAGAGTGATATGCAGGTCTGTTTTGCTGAAAAACCATAGTATTATGCTCTATCAGGCTCTATAGTATGAAGCTGCATAGCCTTTGCTTCTCTACAGCCTTCTGCATATGACTGTGCCGTGTGCATGATGCCATTTTCTTTGCATTTGATCTACTTATATATTTAAAAAATTGCCTGTGAAATAGATTTTTTGCAGGTTGGCCATGCTATTTAGTATAGCACTAAAATAAGCCAAAAATGTATTAAACAGTTATTTTGCTATTTGTGGAGTTCAAGAAATTTTCAAGAAGTTGTCATCTGTATTCCTGAAAATGAAACTTCAACACAGTGCCATGTGCTTTCCATATAGCCCTACCATTGTTTAACAACTGAATAGCTGCATTGTAGGAGGATCTGTTTATTAGGTTTAGTCCTCAAGGACCAAGAATGCTGCCAGACAACCATAAAGTTGGTTTTAATACATGTATTTTAATATTCTATTTATATTTTATGGACTTGGTTGTCCCAAGGTGGAGCTTCACTTTATTAATTACAGTACATGACCTATGGATCACTGAATTGTTGTTGCACTTAAAGGGCCATATAATAACACAGTTATAACTCTCCTCACAAAGTGGTGTCTTCCATACCAGACTCTGTATAACACTTTCATGATTGCCCATAATGTCTTGCCCTACATTTTTCTCCATACAGAGATGCTTATGCATGTAGGGTGTCCACACTGTAGTGTCCTACAGTGCAGACCAAAAATTGGTCCCTAAAAGCTAATGTTTATTGAACATATCGGAGTGTCCATACTATGTTACCTTTATAGTGGACAGAGTTTAGTTCTTCATAATTTTCTCGACATTGTTGTGCCCCACAATTACTGTTGTTTCAGTAAGATCCATATTGTGATGCCCCAGAGTAATGGTCTATTTTCCATATCTTCTATAACAGTGATTATCAGCTCCAATCTTCGATTTCTTTAGAAGGTCATATTTTGACAATGTCCCAACCTGTGGTTTTGACTGATGCAAAGCTAAGAAAATCTTGAAAATGCACTGTACTTTATGTATTGAGTTGAGAAACACTGAGCTATAGGAGTAGAGCATTAGTGCAATAGCAATGGGCATACGTAGGCTTTCACGCCTCCACATAGGAACCGATGCTTTGTTAAAACAGGTGTGATGTGAACAGTAGATGAAAGGGTATACTCATATCTGGAATGTTAGCCAGCTATGAATGCCATCTGTATGGAAAGGGAGCATAGAAATGCTTCAACCCTGAACAAGCTAACCCCAGTCAGACATCTGTAACATGTAAATAACAAATTCCTCATCCACAATCACTTTTTAAAAATGAATCATCAGCAAACACAGATTTCCGAGTAAGCCCTGACAGTACGATATTGTTAAAATTGACCTCACAATTTACCACTGAAGTGGATTATTTATGCAGCAAGTCTAAATTAAATGTAACATTATAAACCATCTCTCGAGTGGCTGTCTATTCATAGCAGGCACAGGACCACACAAGATATCTAATTAACAAAATATCAGGAAGGAGGGGAAAACCACAATCGTAACCTTCCAAAATGGTTCGTCTCTACTCCCACAAGTGCAGATGTGAAAACAGACAAAGGGGTTAGGGGAATTGTGTGGCGGCTTCCATCTCTAGGGTTATCACCAGAGCCTCAAACCAAAGTTATGCATATGTCTGCCTTGTCGACAGCAAGTCTGTGGTCTCACTATTATTGTCTAATTATGTTTCAGTAAAGTAAAATGTATGGCATTAAAGGTAAAATAAAATTTTGCATACCAGTGAGCTGTCTTCTAATTGATTCTTACTTCATTCTAGTGCAGCTTAGTGGAGGTACCGGTTCTTCTTAAGGAGACCAGTGGTGTATGAAGACTTAGTGGCATTTCTCTATGGGAAAATACCGTAATATGCAAGAGGTATCTCCCAGAGAAAGAGAACCATCTTGCTAGTGCGATATTATGGAAATGGCTCTCTATAAGTCACTGTCCAAATTTTTAAAGAGGCTTTGTCACCAGGATCAACCTTATCATGCTGATTAAAATGATACCTTTCTTTTATCTGTACTAGACTAAACAGCTGCAGAGATATCTGCATTTTTATTCATATGCAAATGAGCAATCAAGCACCAGGAGGCAGGGCTGAATCGTTGGAGCACTGCTACGTAACACCCCCTTTGCTCTGCACACTTACCCCTCCTCTTGATTGACAGAGCTAGACATGAGAGCAGAGTTATGTCCAAAAGCTGTATGCGAACATGTAAATATCTTATCACTATGTACTATAGCTTCACCACACTGAGATCTGCTCAGAAAGCTAATCTACATATTACTGCTTTCTCTGTGAGATACCTCTTTGTATTTGATGAAAAAAAAAAAACAGCTATAAAGCTCCCTAGAGGTACAAGGGTAATTGAGGGGCTTGCAGCAAAAAGCTTATTGGTCTACAGATACATAAAATAGCTGCAAGACAATGTCTGAAGGGATGGGTGTTGGCAACTGCTGGCAGTCCCCCTGCACCGTGAGGCAGCACTTTTCAAAAGAGGATAGCATAAAGAACTGCCCTAACTGTCACGCTCTGGTGTGGGGGGGAATATCCCACACCAAGCATAGGAGGAAGAGGCGGGGAAAGGAAATGGGATTAGGCCTGGAAGAGTAAAGGCAGATGGTCACCTCCTATACAAACCCTGACTCCAGTCCTGCCCTTCTAACAGTATGAACAGGCCTAGAAGTTAGGCAAGTTCATACGCTGGAAACCTGGGACCCTAACTGTCCCTGAAGGACCCTGAAGCCAGTGACAGTAATGAGACAAACCGTTCCTACACCAACCTGGACGAACAGTAGTCTCCCCTCAGGCCCAAACACCTAAACACTGGGAAGATATACACAAATAAACAAAAGGGAGGGAAGACACTTAGCTTTCCTGAAGATTGTGACAGCAATGGGATCTCCACAGAGAAACACACACCAAATGACCACAGACACCACAGAAAATATAAACGCACAGCATGGTGAGGGAACCAACACTAAATAGACAAAGATAATTACAAAGATACCTACACCTGAAGGGGGAGGGTGTGGTGAATGTCAGCAATAACAAAACAATCAAAGGATAACCTGTCAGCTTAACCCATGGGTTGCCAATCTGACAGACCTCCTGATACCTGTCACAGGAATGTCCTTGACAGTACCCGCCCTTCTACGGGTGGCCTCCGGACACCCAGGACCAACTTTATCCGCATGAGACCGGTGAAAAGCTTTCACCAAACGTCTGGCATTCACTTCAGATGCCAGTACCCACGTCCTCTCTTCTGGTCTATAACCCTTCCAGTGAACAAGATACTGAAGAGATCTACGGAGAACTCGAGAGTCAATAATCTTGGCGATTTGGAATTCCAAACTGCCGTCCACCATGATAGGCATGGGTGGTAAGGGAGATGGCTCCAATGGTTCAACACATCTCTTCAACAAAGATCTGTGAAACACATTATATAGGCCAGGTAAAGCAATAAAGTGCGCCATTTTACTAAAACGTTCAACTACCACCAGAATAACAGTCTTTCCAGACGAATTAGGCAGGTCAGTGATAAAGTCCATAGACAAGTGAGTCCATGGTCTGGACGGGATGGGCAACGGAAGTTGGGGTCCAGAAGGTCAAGTATGTGTCACCTTAGCGCGTGCACAGACCCTACAGGCCGACACATAGTCCTCAACACACTTACGCAGGCTTGGCCACCAAAATCTACGAGAGATGAGTTTGACAGTGGATTTACTCCCAGGGTGTCCCGCAAGCACCGTACAGTGATGTTCCTCAAACACCTTATAACGCAATTTAGATGGAACAAACAATTTCCCAGGGGAGCAAGACTCCGCTGCAACTCCCTAGGCCTCTAATACCTTAGCCTTAAGATCAGGGTAAAGAGCGGATATCGCCACACCTTCAGAGAAAATAGGACTCGGATCTTCAAAATCACCACCTCCTGGAAAACTATGTGGCAAGGCATCCGCCTTGACATTTTTAATCCCAGGACGATACGTGACAATGAAATTGAATCTGGTGAAGAACAAAGACCATCTGGCCTGCCTCGGGTTTAGCCGACTCCAGGTAAGCCAGATTTTTGTGATCAGTGAATACTGTGATAGGGTGAATCGCCCCTTCTAACCAATGACGCCATTCCTCAAAAGCCAACTTAATGGCCAGTAACTCTCTGTTACCCACATCGTAATTTCTCTCCATGGCAGAGTGTTTTTTCGAGAAAAATGCACATGGGCACCATTTACCTGGTGACGGACCCTGTGACAAAACTGCTCCTACTCCCTACCTCGGATGCGTCAACCTCCACAATGAAAGGTTGAGACACATCTGGCTGCACCAATATAGTGGCAGAAGAAAAGCACTTCTTTACAGCGTAAAAGGCTCACAATGCTGCCTCAGACCACACTGAGACATCCATCCCTTTCTCAGTCATGTCAGTTGAGGGTTTATTGTCGAATAGTTCTTAATAAATTTTCGGTAATAGTTAGCGAACCCCAAAAACCGCATAAGAGCCTTCAAATTTTCAGGTCAATCCCAGTCCAAAACAGCACGGACTTTCTCTGGATCCATACGAAAACCTGAAGATGACAGCAGGTATCCTAAGAATTGTACCTCTTGTACAGCAAAAACACATTTCTCTAATTTTGCGTACAATTTGTTATCTCTTAAGATCTGCAACACCTTTCTAACGTGATCTTGATGTGTCACCATATCTAGAAAATATATTAGTATGTCATCCAAATACACGACTACATCCTCCCCACCAGATGATGAAAAATGTCATTAACAAAATGCTGGAAGACAGCAGGAGCATTGGTCAACCCAAAAGTCATGACCAAGTGGCCCTCAGGGTTAAAAGCTGTCTTCCATTCATCCCCTTCCTTGATCCTGACCAGATTATATGCCCCCCTTAAATCCAACTTGGAAAACACCTTGGCATCAACAATCTGGTTAAACAAATCCGGAATCAAAGGAAGGGGGTAAGGATCACGGACAGTAATCCGATCGAGTTCACAGAAATCCAGACATGGCCTAAGAAAAACCCTGCTGCCACTGGAGATTTGGAAGGTTTTATATGTCCCTTAGCCAAACTCTCAGCAATATATTCCTTCATGGCCGTTCTCTCAGGTCCACTGATTTGGGAAATTTAGCTCCGGGAATAAGATTGATAGGACAATCGTATTCCCGGTGTGGGGGTAAATCCTGACATCCACCTTCAGAAAATACATCAGCGAAATCAGATATAAAAGAGGGTAATGTCTTAGTGGTTAAAGCAGAAAAAGATGTATTAAGGCAATTGTCAATGCAATAATCACCCCAATCCACAATCTGTCTAGTATGCCAATCGATTGTTGGATTGTGTTTACATAACCACGGTAAACCCAGAACCAAAGGAGCAGGAAGACCTCCCAACACAAAACACAAAACACAAAATAAGTTCCTGATCAAATTCACCCACTCTTAACCTGATATCATGCACCATCTGAGACAAACACTTCTGAGATAGAGGTGCAGAATCAATAGCAAACACAGAAACCTTCTTCTCTAATGCACTTGGAGACAATCCGTGCATACGGAAAAACTGAGCATCGATCAGGTTCACCCCTGCCCCGCTGTCGATAAACACGTCAATTCTCACAGCCTTTGACTCTAGCGCCACCTCGACAGTCAGGAGAAAACGGGTACTACAGGATGAAAAGCAAATGCATGAAAACAAATTTCTGTCTCACCACCCACCCCTCCAAAAGTGAGATGGGAATTTAATGCCCCCTTTACTTTTTTCTCTTTTAGGGACTGAATGCATGGACATGCGTTAATAAAGTGTCCTTTCTGTCCGCAGAAAAAACACACTCCCTTTTTATTCCCAGAATGCTTAAATGTGGAAGCAGGAGTAGCTCCCCCTAGCTGCATAGGTTCGTCCCCAGACATCAACCCAGGAGTATCTTCACCCAAAGTGTCATAGGAAGACAATACACTATGTGATAGTACGTCCTGAGAGCGGGGGTCCCTAGATCTCTCTTTCAGGGGTCTATCCATGCATACAGCAAGAGTCATGGCGGCTTCCAAAGACACCAGAGTTTCATGAAAGGCCAAAGCGTCCTTTAGCCTTTCAGATAATCCTTGACAAAACTGACTACGGAGAGCTGGATTGTTCCATTCGGTATTCGTAGCCCACCTCCGAAACTCAGAGCAATAGATTTCAACAGAGCGCTCACCCTGACGGAGGTCACGTAGCTTGGTCTCGGCCTGGGAGATACGACCCGTGTCATCATGGATAAGCCCCAATGCCTTGAAAAATTCATCTACCGACTGGAGAGACTGCGATCCGGTTGGCAGAGAAAAGGCCCATGACTGTGCATCCCCCTTAAGCAACAAGATCACCACACCAACTCTATGTTCCTCATTACCAGAAGAATGAGGATGCAGCCTAAAGTACAATTTGCACACCTCCCTGAACAAAATGAAGTTATCACGTCCCCCAGAGAATCTATCAGGGAGAGCAACTTTAGGCTCCAGGCAGGCCTGGCAACCACCACCCCCGGGACCAACAGCCTGTGGTCTCTGAATCTGGGTGACGGTCGACCGGAGGTCAGCTACCTCCAAAGAGAGACCCTGTAGCTGTCCTGCAAGTGCAGTAATTGGGTCCATGTCTGCACAAAAATGGACAAAAAGATGATTTTGGGCGTTTTATAATGTCACGCTCTGGTGTGGGAGGGAATATCGCACACCAAGCGCAGGAGGAAGAGGGGGGAAAGGAAATGGGATTAGGCCTGGAAGAGTAAAGGCAGATGGTCACCTCCTATACAAACCCTGACTCCAGTCCTGCCCTTCTAACAGTATGAACAGGCCTAGAATGTAGGCGAGTTCATACGCTGGAAACCTGGGACCCTAACTGTCCCTGAAGGACCCTGAAGCCAGTGACAGTAATGAGACAAACTGTTCCTCCACCAACCTGGACATGCCCCCAAAAAGGATGTGAAGGAAATTTAGCGTAAAGTAGGTGTCTGGTTTCAAGAAAAAAATGGACAACTTTGGTAAAAGACATAAAATGATAACATACCTGTAACTGTTACTCACCTATTAAATCTGATGCTGCCACCCTCTCTGTTCGACTATGTGTAGATGGCTGCAGAGTAGAGATGAGCGAGCATACTCGTCCGAGCTTGGTGCTCGTTCGAGTATTAGGGTACTCGTAAGTGCTCGCTGCTCGGACGAGTATCTCGCCATGCTCGAGGAAATGGCAACTTCCGCATTGTGCTTTTTTGGCGCCTATAAACTCAGCCAATCAAAATCCAGGAGACTCTGCGGTACACCCAGCATCACGTGGGGCCCTTACATGTCGATAGCAGGGGTTGGCTGGCCTGATCAGGTGACCCTGGAATATACTAGTGACTGCCCGCGGTGCTCGGCTCAGATGCTGTCTGGATGTCGTTAGGGATAGAGCTCCTGCATTTCAGGGAGAGTGTTAGGGCCTGAATCACCCACAAAGAACCCAACAGCCCTTCTAAGGGCTACAAGAAATTTTTTTTTGGTCTCCTGGCTTGGCTGGCTGGCTGGCACTAGTAGTGCAGCTATCGCCATATATAACCCCTCATTTTTTTAATTGTTATATCTCAGTGATACAAATCCATTGCACACAGCAGTGTGGAACCATTCTGTGTGTCACAGTTCAGTACACTCACTATTTTCTGTCCAGGTGACACTGTCTGTACGTCACTTAATCCAACCAGGTCTTTTGCTCTCACATATATAGCTTGATCACAAAAATCTCTGTGCGACATTTGTCTGGGTTGCAGTCAAAATAGCCACCATTAACAGGGTGTGAGTTAGGTCTACGATAGTTTCTGCACGTCACGTTCCAAAATAAACAAAACTACAAAAAAAAATATATAAAAAAAATATATTAAAAAAATAGTTTTTTTGTTGTTTTAGCTCAGTGATACACATCCATTTCACACAGCAGTGTGGAACCATTCTGTGTGTCACAGTTCAGCTGTCCACTCACTCCAATCCGTATTTTCTGTCTAGGTGACACTTTCTGTACGTCACGTAATCCAACCGGGTCTTTTGCTCTCACGTATATAGCTTGATCACAAAAATCTCTGTGCGACATTTGTCTGGGTCGCAGTCAAAATAGACACCATTAACAGGGTGTGAGTTAGGTCTACTATAGTTTCTGCACGTCACGTTCCAAAAAAAACAAAACTACAAAAAAATATATAAAAAAAATATATTAAAAAAATAGTTTTTTTGTTGTTTTAGCTCAGTGATACAAATCCATTTCACACAGCAGTGTGGAACCATTCTGTGTGTCACAGTTCAGCTGTCCACTCACTCCAATACGTATTTTCTGTCCAGGTGACACTTTCTTTACATCACTTAATTAAACCAGACTGAACAAGTTTGTGGGTTTCAGTACACCAGGCCCATTTATTTTTTATTTTTTATATAATACACTTATATACAGAAAATGTTGAACCCCAGGGCTAAGGGTCAAGGACGGGGGCGTGGGTGTGGGCATTCAATTACTTCAGGGGGCAGAGGCCGTGGTCCTGGGCAGGGTAAGACAGTACCTGCTGATGAGGGAGCAGGGGAACGCCACAGAGCTACACTCCCTAGCTTCATGTCTCAACTTACAGGGACACGTGGTAGAGGACTGTTGAAACCACAACAGTGCGAACAGCCGATCTCGTGGATTGCGGACAATGCTTCAAGTAATTTGTCCACCAGTCAGTCTTCCACGCAGTCCACCCACGTTACCCAAGGGAGCACTCCTCTGGCTCCTCCACCTCAACCTCCTTCCCCCCAGTCTGCCCCCTCCCAGGAAAATTTGGAATGCGATCCGGCATACTCTGAGGAACTGTTTTCTGGACCCTTCCCAGAGTCACAAACCACTTCTCAGGTTGCTGCTGACCTCGTTCCCGATGCCCAAGTTTTCCAACTGTCGCAGTCTGTGGGTGATGATGATGATGATGACAATGTTGAGTTAGTGGAAGAAGTTTGTAAAGAGGTGTCGGACGATGAGGAGACACAGTTGTCAGACAGTGGTGAAGTTGTCAGGGCAGGAAGTCCGAGGGGGGAGCAGACTGAGGAATCGGAGGATGACGAGGTGACTAACCCAAGCTGGGTTGTTATGCCGAGTGAAGACAGTGCTTCTGAGGCGGAGGCAAGTGCTGCACCAGAACAGGTTGGAAGAGGCAGTGGTGTGGCCAGAGGGAGAAGCAGGGCCAGAGCTGGTGCATCAGCAGCAACTGTTTCACGTAGTGAAGCTCCCGTGGCGAGGTCTAGATGTTCGCAAGTCTGGAGGTTCTTTAAAGAAAGTGAGGATGACCGACAGACTGTGGTGTGCAACCTGTGCCATACCAGTATCAGCAGGGGTGCCACCACTACTAGCCTAACCACCACCAGCATGCGCAGGCATATGAGTGCTAAACACCCCACTCAATGGAACCAAGGCCGTTCACCACCTCCTGCGGGTCACACTACTGCTCCTTCCCCTGTGTCACTCGCTACCTCTGCTAGTCAAACCCCTGCGTCACTCGCTGCCTCTGCTAGTCAACCCCCTGCCCAGGACCCCGGCACGAGCGCCTCCCGCCGGAAAACCACACCTTCGCCTCAACGATCCTCCACAGTGTCCACCAATGTGTCCCAGCGCAGCGTTCAGCTGTCTTTACAGCAGACGCTGGAGCGCAAGAGGAAATACAGTTCCACCCACCCACATGCCCAAGCCCTCAACGTCCACATCTCCAAATTGCTTAGCCTGGAGATGCTGCCCTATAGGCTGGTAGAGACCGAGGCCTTTCGCAATCTCATGGCGGTGGCTGCCCCTCGGTATTCGGTCCCCAGCCGCCACTATTTTTCCCAATGTGCCGTCCCAGCCCTACACCAGCACGTGTCACAGAACATCATCCGTGCCCTGACCAACGCTGTTTCTGAGAAGGTCCACCTAACCACGGACACGTGGACAAGTGCTGCCGGGCAGGGACACTATATCTCACTGACGGCACATTGGGTTAACTTGGTGGAGGCTGGGACCGAGAATGACCCTGGGGCCGCTCATGTACTGCCCACACCGAGGATTGCGGGGCCTACCTCGGTCACGGTCTCTCAGACGTATTACGCCTCCTCCTCTGACCCCTCCTCCTCCTCCTCCACCGAATTACCATCCGAGGGCACGGCGCCTTCAGTCGGTAGCTCTAGGCGCAGCAGCAGTGCCGTGGGTAAGCGCCAGCAGGCGGTGCTCAAACTGCTGAGCTTAGGTGACAAAAGGCACACCGCCCAAGAGCTGTTACAGGGCATCACGGCGCAGACCAATGTGTGGCTGGCACCGCTGAACCTCAAGCCAGGCATGGTTGTGTGTGACAATGGGCGTAACCTGGTGGCGGCTCTGCAACTCGGCAGACTGACACATGTGCCATGCCTGGCCCACGTGTTCAATCTCATAGTTCAGCGGTTCCTCAAGACATACCCCAATCTGTCTGATTTGCTCACCAAGGTGCACCGCATCTGTGCGCATTTTCGCAAGTCGACCACAGATGCTGCCACTCTCAGGGCAGCGCAGCGCCGCCTACAACTGCCCGCTCACCGACTGTTGTGCGACATGCCCACGAGATGGATTTCAACATTAAACATGTTATCCAGAGTTTACCAGCAGCGCAGAGCGATTGTAGACTGCCAGATGTCAACTTCCACCAGAACTGGTAGTCAGGTCACTCAGATTCCTCAAGTCTACAATGAGGAGTGGACATGGATGTCTGATATCTGCCAGGTGTTGAGCAACTTTGAGGAGTCAACACAGATGGTCAGCGGCGATGCCGCCATTATCAGCCTCACCATCCCGCTGCTTTGCCTGTTGAAAAACTCACTGCTCAGCATCAAGTCGGATGCTTTGCGCTTGTCACAAGAGACGGTGGAGGAAGATACGTCGCTTGATAGCCAGAGCACCCTTCGGTCTGTTTCTCAGCGCGTATCGGAGGAGGGGGATGAGGATGAGGAGGAAGAGGAGGAGAATGTCGGCAAGACAGTAGAGGGTACCAGTGCTCAGTCCTTAACTCTTGAGCGTGTATGGGCTGAAGAGGAGGACTTGGAGGAGGAGGAGGAGGAAATGGAGAGTCAGGCCAGTGAGGAGAAGGAATTCTTGCGTGTTGGGACTCTGGCGCACATGGCAGACTTCATGTTAGGCTGCCTATCCCGTGACCCTCGCGTTAGAAGAATTTATTCAAACACCGATTACTGGGTGTTCACTCTCCTGGACCCACGGTACAAGCAGAACCTTTCCACTCTCATCCCTGCAGAGGAAAGGAGTATGAGAGTGAATAGATATCAACAGGCCCTGGTGCACAAGCTGAAACAATTCTTCCCATCTGACGCCGCTAGCGGCAGAGGGCATGGTTCTGTGGGCCAAGTAGCGGGGGAGAGGAGCCGAGCAGGCAGCTTGTCCAGCACTGGCAGGGGAATGCTCTCCAAGGCCTTTGCCACTTTTATGTCACCCCAGCAAGACACTGTCACCTGTCCCCAGTCTAGGCAGAGTAGGGGGGAGCTGTACAGAAAGATGGTGAGGGAGTACCTAGCTGACCATACCAACGTCCGTAGTGATCACTCTGCTCCATACAACTACTGGGTTTCAAAGCTGGACACGTGGCCTGAACTGGCGCTGTACGCCTTGGAGGTGCTGGCCTGCCCTGCCGCTAGCGTGCTGTCAGAGTGGGTATTCAGTGCAGCTGGTGGCGTCATCACCGATAAGCGTACACGCCTGTCAACTGACAGCGCTGACAGGCTGACGCTTATTAAAATGAACAAAGCCTGGATTTCACCCGAATTCAAATCTCCTCCGGGGGAAAGCAGCTAAAGATTAACATTACTTATGTATCCGATTCCTCTTCTCTACTCCTCCTACTCCTCCTCCTCCATGTCATCTTTGCCTAACGCTGACTAAAAAAACGCCATTTTTTAGAGGTCCAACTGGCACTCTTTTACCACAATTTTTCAGGAGGGCCCCCTACAGGCCCTCTCTTCAAACAATTTTTCCGGAGGTCCACCTACAGGCCCTCTCTCCAAACATTTTTTCCGGAGGTCTACCTACAGGCCCTCTCTCCAAACAATTTTTCCGGAGGTCCACCTACAGGCCCTCTCTCCAAACAATTTTTCCGGAGGTCCACCTACAGGCCCTCTCTCCAAACAATTTTTCCGGAGGTCCACCTACAGGCCCTCTCGCCAAACAATTTTTCCGGAGGTCCACCTACAGGCCCTCTCTCCAGTTCCAGTTTCCAGTTTTATTTGCGCAAACTGCGTACATTTTTTTGGGGGATAGGTGTGAAAAATAATATTACCTGCGTATCTATATTGCCCAACATTGGGTACGGTAGCAACAAGAAGACCAAACACATGCTGCCCACAGGGTTCCGCAAATTCCTGGTCCACAATGTCAAGGAGCTTGAGGTTCTGTTGATGAGCAACAAGTCCTTCTGTGCAGAAATCGCCCACAACGTCTCCTCAAAGAACCTAAAGACCATTGTGGAGAGAGCGGCACAGCTCGCCATCAAATTGACGAACCCCAACGCTAGACTGCGCAGCGAAGATAACGAATAAATATCTCAGTGGTTATTTGTGCTAAATAAAAGTTAAATAAACACACAAAAAAAAAATTGATCTGTTCCTGTGCCTGATCCACCCAAGTTGAATCTGTCCCATCATGAGAAAGTCCCCCCAAGGAGTCCCCACTGTAACTTGCTTCCCACACAACTAACTCACCCCCCGACACCTGTGTCTCGCCATTGTCCACCACCTCCTCAGACAACACTGGTAAATCCCCACTGTCAGCACACTGAGACAAAGGTCTTGCGAATTGGGGCAGAGAATGTTCTGGGGTAGCACATCAGAGAAGGGGTGACTATGGGGTTCCAGGGAGTACGTGACCACATGCAATCTCCATCTAAAAAGTCATGCCACACTTGATCGAGCTCATAATTGACAATTGTACCGGTTGATGCTAAAAAGTTGGGGTCCTGTCCATTCTAACTACATCAGGCTGTTGTCACCACCACACACGCTAGCCCAGGGGGCACTCCTCTGGCTCTTCCAGCTCAACCTCCTTCCCCCCAGCCTGCCCCCCCACCTACAGGCCCTCTCTCCAAACAATTTACGTATTTTTCCTATCTTTCTCTCTCTCCAAACTATTTTTCCGGATAGCTGCCATATATGGTATTAAACTGAGTAGTATACATAGAACACATACCACACTTGATCTATACTGAACGTCACTTTTAAAAATACGTCATTTTCCTCTCATTCTCTCATCTGTCTGGGTTGCAATTAAGCAGACCAAGTCTGCCTAATCTAATAGTTTCCGTGTAATTGCTCCATACTGCACGTCTTTTTCCTCTCTTTCTCTCTCTCCAAACTATTTTTCCGGATAGGTGCCGTATACGGTATTAAACTCAGAAGAATACATACCGTACCGGTTGATGCTAAAGTTTTTCCAAATCCATCCGGCTGTTGTCACCACCACACACGCTAGCCCAGGGGGCACTCCTCTGGCTCTTCCAGCTCAACCTCCTTCCCCCCAGCCTGCCCCCCACCTACAGGCCCTCTCTCCAAACAATTTACCCGGATAGGGGACGTATTAGATATTGTACTGATTTTTTTTTGGTTCTTCTTTTAATTGCCTCCTGACCTGTGATAGGCAGAGCATGGACACGTCCCCTTAGCTGCAGTAGAAAAGACACTCCCCTGGCCAGAGAAAGCTCTTTTTCCTTTTCCGTGTTCGAAAAATCCATGAAATATATGGTCCCAAGATAGGGGACGTATACGATTTTAAACTGAGAAGAATCAATACCACACATGCCCCACTAGGAGAATTTGGGGTAATGGTGGGGTTAGGCAGCCTCAGAGGCATCCATGCATGCTGCCCCTGCTGTTTCCTGTCCATTTACGTGGTGTTTCCATCATTTTCTGAGGTTTCCAGGTTTTCACCCAGCCTTCCCTAGGCAGAGCCTTGGTCCCCTGCAAAAATGCTCGAGTCTCCCATTGACTTCAATGGGGTTCGTTTTTCAAAACGAGCACCCGAGCATCGGAAAAAGTTCGACTCGAATAACGAGCACCCGAGCATTTTAGTGCTCGCTCATCTCTACTGCAGAGGTGACATCATATCAACAACAATCAGTGTCCTCAGAGTTGGCTGTTTTTTATTAAAACCAGACAACTCCTTTAAAAGTCATGTATGCTACGTGTAATTAATAGGGATTAGCGAATTGACTTCGGATGAAACATCCAAAGTCGATTTGCATACAACTTCGTTCTAATACTGTACGGAGCGGGAACCGTTTTTTTTACAGTAAAAATGAATTTGCGAAGTAATAATTTCGGCTCATCGGAGCTAATACATTCTAATACAGTACAGAGCTCTGTACAGTATTAGAACAAAGCTTTATGCGAATCGACTTCAGATGTTTCATCTGAAGTTGATTTGCTCATTCCAAGTAAGTACCCAAGTTAATAGGTGAGAAATGTATGATTGCTAAAGGTTCAATCACTGAGACTGCACCAATCATGACCATGGGAGTCCTCTGCATGAATGGAGTGGTAATGCACATGTGTGACCACTGGTTGATGATTGACAGTCCCATAAAATTAAATGGTGCAGTGGTCATGCATGCATACTACTGCTCTACTTACAGGGATTTGGAGACCTCCATTCTTGTGACTGCTAAGAGTCTCAGTGGTGGGGTCCTCCAGTGATCTGACACCTAGGTTCTATCCTGTTGATAGGGAATAAATGTTCTTTGTGGGAAAGACCCCTTTAAAGGTTTTTTCCAGCTATTTTTTGTTAAAAAAAAACTTCCACCCCAGCCTGTGATACCCACGGAAAAAATTATATTCATCTACTCCCCACCAATCTGTTCTTGCTCCCTGTCACTCTTCACTTGTCCCTGTCTGTAAACTTCCAGATGGACAGGGTAATGCTGCTGAAACAAATGACTGGTCTCAGTGGTGATGTGTCCCCAATTGGAACATGACCTGTCACAAAATCGATACTAGTCTGGGAACAGATGAGTAAGGATCTTGCCACAGGTAGAGCAGGCTGTCACTTTTAGAAATCCACATTAACTTGAGCCTACATCATGATCCCTCCATACAACAAATCTTATTTCCAAACTCTTACATTTGCCTTCTAAAATTCTGATCGTAGCTGGAAACTTTCTAACCCATGACCAGCTTCCCATTCTCAGCAACACTTGAATTATCTCATAGATATTTTTATCCTTTCAAACATATCACCATCTCCTACACCTCATTTACAGCTGACCACAATCTTTAATTCGTAATTTGCTGCTAATAAGTGCATTTGTCCTCATTCCAAGGGATTCCTGCCCCCGTTTTTTTTCTCAGAGTGTCTGTTATAAACGTTTCATTGATTTTCTTCAAGTGTTTAACAAGGATCAATCAAAGACAATCAATAGCTCTATTTTTCCAAATCATGGCTGGGTCAGCGACTACATTACTGAGAAGTAACAGGCAGAAATGATTGCCGAGGGGAAAAAAGATGACAGGAGGCGAGCATGTAATTAAACTGCATGGTGTTTATATGACAGTGATAAGAATCTCTCATATGTCCCTGAAGACCTTCCACAGCTAAATATTTTTCAATAGATGACTAATTGAAAAAAATAATTTTATGAAAAATTTCCGACAAGTAACTTATGTAATGTCATTGGCTTTGTTGTTATCATTATTACTTGTTAATCAATTTTTAATTAGAATGTCTCAACAATACACTGTTTTCTTCATGGTATTATAATGAAGACATTTTCCTTTTCATTTCATTAAACAGGTCAACAGACTATAAAACAAGTGCATAATGTTACTATATAATGCAGAGCATTTATATAATCTGTGGTACAATGTAAGTGTTAGGCCTCATGCACACGAGCGTGTGCAGTCAGTGCCCGTGCTGTGGACCATAATTTGCGGCCCACGACGCACGGGCACTGACATTGGGGCCGCCGCATGCGGGTGGGGTCCGCATGGGGTCCGTGATCCGCATCCGAGGGTCCGCACTGCAAAAAAGTAGTGCTTGCACTACTTTTTTGCGGTGCGGAGGCACGGCCAGAAACACCACGGCAGCACACCGTAGTGCTTTCGTGGGGTTCCGATCCGTGCCTCCGCTCTGCATCTCCCAGATTGCGGACCCATTGAAGTGAATGGGTCCGCGATCCGTGATGCAGGCTGCACATGGCCGGTGCGCGTGTATTGCGGACCTGGCGTATGCACGGGCCAGCACTGGTCATGTGCATGAGCCTTTACACAGTGGGTGTGCAACCACTGTGTCAACCAACAGATGTGACTTGTGCCTACCCCTAAAGGGCGTTATCCTGGCAGTCCCTCTTCTGTACAGGAATCTGGACTTCACTGCAAGGGAATCACTAGGCTGCTACCTCCTCGAGTAGTCTCTATGTGATTGACAGCGGACCCACAGGCATCAAGACAATGGTGAAGAGCACTGAGGGATCTGGTAAAGCTGTAGTCAGGGACAGGCAAAGTTCAGGGCAGATAGAGTATAAGCTATACGGTAAACAGTCCACAGTCAGAGTAGGCATCACAGAGTTTATACAGTGTACAGGCACAGGTCAGGTCAGGCACCTGAGGGTCAATATCCAGAAAATAGGCAAGTCAGTACACTGGCAGACTAATGAAATACATCACACCTAGCAGAATACGAGCAGACTACCAACCTATTGCTCTGGCACCTTTGCACAGGGGAAGATGCCTTAAGTACCCTAGGTTTCCAGCCATTGGCTGGTAAAGACTAGAGTGCACATTTGGTGGCCTTTTAGGAGCCATAGAGAGAGCACAGGCATCCTACATGCTGATGTGGTAGGTGGGTGAGTCAAGTGAGCAAAGCAGTAGCAGCCATGGGCCACCACTGTTTCAATGCTCAAATGATTGAAAAATAAAATACAATTTTATTATATGTAAGGGGCATGTTATGAGATGTTGGACGGAATACCTCATTCAGGTCAGTGTGTGATATCATATTGTTGTTGCAACAAGTGACACACGGGATCGATTATTGTTGGCCAGTGGGTCTAACTAGGTTGTGATGATGTATCCTGGGCTGAATTCAAGATATTGGTTGTATGCTGCAAATTTAATTAAGGTATCTTATTCTTAAATGCGTGAAAATTTACTATAATTTAAGAAATAAAGTTTAGGTCCCATCACATTAAGCCCTACAAAATGGGGAGGTAGACCATGCCATTCCGAGTTCAGATAAAGCATACTTTCTTTTTGCAATGGAAGCTAATTAGTAGCACTATATGCACTATATGCCGATACAGTGGAATATATCCCTTCTCAACCTTTCATGGGAGGTACACATTGGGAGATTCTTCTCACATTTACCCCAAACACAGGACTCTTAACATGATCTGAACAAGGCCTTACACTGATTAGGAGGGTGCAATTGTACCTATTAAACAGTATTATTTTCTATTATGTAAAAAATTAAAGGTCAAGAAAGGTTTATCCCAACCAGTGTTCCCGAAGTTCCCCAGAAATAATAATAACAAAAGTCTTTTATAGAGTTGAGGGCAAGAAATTTAGTCAACAAATCATGAGCAGATTAAAGAATTATATTACTTGCTACACTATAAGAGACCGTTATTATCGTCTTACACTTGTTTTCTGGCATAAAAAAAGGGTTTGCAACTTTTTGAATGCCATTGCATCTAAATCTAGTTGCAAGTGGTGTTTTCATAACACCCTTATCACTTTCTGAAAAGGGAGTGTGGTGAAAACGGCGTTTGGATATTGTCATTGACACCAGCCCATTCATCATCTTCTACATCAGTTTCCAGTTTTTTACGCCAGTTACAAGCTAGAGTACATTTCAGATTATGCACATGGACATAAATTAAGCACTGGCGACACAGGGGTATTAAAGACCAGTGTAGCACACTGGTCTTGACAAATCTCCCCCTACGTTTCTTTAAGGTAGGAATGGGGATAGTGATTCCATGGGATGTTAGACAAATTGTAAGGGGTTACCCCACAGTAATATGGTTGGCAATCAGTATCCTAGGAAATAACAGAAGGGTTGCTGCCTAAACCCTTTTCAATGACCCTTGGACCATTTTTTCACTGATTCATTTGCTAAAAGTTGTTCCTTTTAGAGGGTAGAGTCCTGACCAAGTTTTCACCTCCAGTAGAAGAGATAATCCCAACTATGACTGGGCCCCCTCTTTCTCTGGGCCTCATAGCTGTGGCATGGTCTGCCACTATGGTAGTTACACCCCTACCCCTGGCCTACTTCTTCTGGCCCGGTTCATTGGCACATTAGAGGACCATTTATCAGATACAGCTGCACTTTCTAAATTAAGTTTTTAAAAGGTATAACATAGATACCCAAACCTAAAGGGAATCCTGGTGACAGGACAACTATAAGTTGAATTTACAAACTTTGTTCAGGTCTTATCATCTCAGCACGGCAAGATCTCCTTCCATCATCAATACACCCAAGTACTAGCTTGGCGCTCCTCCCTGCCCTCCTTTGTATTATTTCAGCCATTCCCTGAGTCTGTTTAACATGTCCTCCTACCTGCTAAATGCATCTAAAGAGAAGGTAAATATATTCCCAGGCATTCGCTTCTGCACAGGATAAGGCAGTCATTTGAATTGAAGCATTGGGAGTTTTATCAGTGAGAAATTGCAGGTTCGATCCCTGAGTCTAGTCAGACGGCAGGCTGGGTAATTTGTCTCTCAGCTCAGGAAGAAGTGATGGAAGTCAATTTGACAGCTGCAAAGTTCCCTGAGGATTTCAGACTCGTAGTGCACCAAGCAGTGACAGACACATTGCTTGCTTTGAATACAAATTGAGCTGCCGGCTCAGAATATTGCTGAGACTATACAAATGGCGCATATTCCGGTATTTTATTACACGAAAAGACTAAAATAGCAGTTCTCATGGCAGAATGGAATATCCGTTCCTAACGCCTTCAACCCACTAGGTCTGGATATTAGCTAGGGACTACCGGCCACAATGGGCTATGCAAAACCAATTAACCCCGTGGGGCCTGCATGTGTTGGAGACAGTTTAGGTTAATTGGTAAAACCTTGTCGGATGTTAGAGCGACTGTCACCATCTGAGTACAGGGGGTGGTGGAATCTGGAATCCACTTTAATAATGTTTTATGTTAGCTGTTGCTAGGAGATTACCCAATGTCTCCAGGCTTCAGAATAGAGCTCAGATATCTGTCCTGTCTAAGCTTCTTGTTCTGTAATTGAAGTTGGTATAATTAGATAAAACTTATAGGAAAGTGGAATCTGACTATGGAGGGAAGAAGCAGTGGATATTCATATGAAGAGCCATAGAAAAACCAGAGGTAACAATGAATCATATCTAAATATAATAGATTTAACAGCGTGTGCTTGTCCTGTGTTTGGCATGATATAGCATGTAAGAAGGGCAAGAATAAAATTAGAAGCATTCCATCATGCACACAGCCGTGTCTGTATTTCCATCCGCAAAGAACGGATCCCAAATATGTATACCTTCTGTGTGCATTCCATCAAAAGAACAGGCAATTCTTGTTCCCAATATGAACCAAAATATGATGTTTGAATTGCCACAGTGATTCTCAAACAATACGGGTGTGTGCATGGCCCCATAGAAATAAACGGGTCAGTGTGTCCAAAAAAACATACAGTCATGTGCATGAAGCCGCACTAAGAGGAATATATACAAAAGGCGGTGCGACCGAGCACAGTGGAAGTCGATGGGAGAACCCAAGCACTAAACCAGGCATGCCCTGCTCTGAAGAGGGGGGTCTGCTTCATAGGGAAAGGTGAGAAAATGGTTGAAACACCACTGAAATGGTTTGGGAACAGCATGGGGAGGATGTCTGGATGCATCTTGGACTCCAAAGTCGCTGCTGGGAATGATGTTGTCCAAGTATTACGCCACTTTTACGGAATGACAATAATACCCCGAAAACCAAATATAACATTGATTTTAGAGGAAATATTGTTAGGAAACATATATTTACTTGTACATAAAGCACAAGTGATGCCAAAAATTACAAGGAAGAGGCACTCCGATACAACCGGTATATCACATAAAGGAGGGCCTCATTCACATTGTGGTACAATTGTTCATGTCGTGGGACTCCTACACTCATAAAGCCTATGCACAAAGTGAAAGGGCTGCCATAAATTACAAGGAACAGGCACTCGAATACACCCTTTATTACACATAAAGGAGGGCATCAGACACACCCTTTAAAAATTAGGATTGATGGCCTGCTGCTGACACTCAAAAACATTAGGGGTGAGGGTCTGCTGCTGAGCTGACCCTCTAAAACATTAGGGGCGAATGCCTGCTGCTCATCTGACCATCTAAAACATTAGGGGCAAGTGCCTGCTGCTGAGCTGACCATCTAAAACAATAAGGGCGAGTGCCTGCTGCTGAGCTGACCATCTAAAACATTTGGGGCGAGTGCCTGCTGCTGAGCTGACAGGCTAAAACATTAGGGGCGAGTGCCTGCTGCTCATCTGACCGTCTAAAACTTAGGGGCGAGTGCCTGCTGAGCTGACCGTCTAAAAAATTATGGTTGAAGTCCTGCTGCTGAGCTGACCATCTAAAAAATTATGGGTGAGGTCCTGCTGCTGAGCTGACCGTCTAAAAAAAATGGGCGAGGTCCTGCTGCTGAACTGACCGTCGAAAAAAAAAAATGGCCGAGGTCCTGCTGCTGAGCTGACCGTCTAAAAAATTATGGGTGAGGTCCTGCTGCTGAGCTGACCGTCTAAAAAAAAATGGGCGAGGTCCTGCTGCTGAACTGACCGTCGAAAAAAAAAATGGGCGAGGTCCTGCTGCTGAGCTGACGTCTAAAAAATTATGGGTGAGGTCCTGCTGGTTAGCTGACCGTCTAAAAAATTATGGTGAGGTCCTGCTGCTGAGCTGACCATCAGCGGCACTAAATACCCGCTCCGACAAAACAATGGCGGCAGGGCAGGCCAGCACCTCCAAGGCGTAGAGCGCCAGTTCGTGCCACGTGTCCAGCTTAGACACCCAATAATTATAAGGCACAGAGGGATCGTTGAGGACGTTGACACGGTCAGCTAGGTACTCCTTCACCATCTTCCAAAACTTTTCTCTCCTTGTGACACTAGGCTGCTCATCAGGGTGAGGGTGCTGGCGGGGTGTCATGAAACTGTCCCAGGTCTTGGAGAGTGTCGCCCTGCCTTTGTTGGAACTGCTGTGTTTTCCCCTCCTTGAGTGGCCAAGGAACTACGTACTCTGCCACTAGAGTTGTCAGCTGGAAATTTTTGGAGCAATTTTTCTACAAGGGCCTTCTGGTATTGCACCATTTTGCTAGTCCTCTCCACCAGAGGAATAAGTGATGAGAAGTTCTCTTTGTAGCGGGGGTCGAGAAGGGTGAACAACCAGTAATCGGTGTTGGTTAAAATACGTATAACTCGAGGGTCACGGGAAAGGCAGCATAGCATGAAGTCAGCCATGTGTGCCAGAGTCCCAACAGACAAGGCTTCGTTCTCCTCACCAGGAGGATGACTCTCAATCTCCTCGCCCTCTTCCTCCTCTTTGCCCCATCTACGCCGAACAGAATTCGCGCTGAGAAGACGAACCAAGGGTGGTCTGGCTATCACCCTGTGTAGGGTCTTCCCCCATTTCCACCTCTTCCACATGCAAAGCATCTGCCTTTATTGTGAGCAGTGAGCTATTTAGTAGACACAGAAGTGGGATGCTTACGCTGATAATTGCATTATCAACGCTCACCATCTGTGTAGATTCAAAGTTGCATAAAACCTCACAGAGGTGAAACATCATTGCCCACTCGTCGCTTGTGAAGAGCGGAAGCTGAATGGAAAGGCGCCGACCGTGTTGCAGCTGGTATTCCACTACTGCCCTCTGCTGGTCACAAAGTCTGCCCAACATGTGGAAGGTGGAGTTCCAGCGTGTGCTCAGGTCTCACAGCAGTCGGTGCGCTGGCAAGTGCAAGCGCTGCTGCAGCGTTGCCAGACTGGCTGAAGCTGTAGGTGACTTTCAGAAATGGGCACACAGGCGGCGCACCTTCACCAGTAGCTCAGGCAAATTGGGGTAGGTTTTCAGAAACCACTGAACCACTAAGTTGAAGAAATGGGCCAGGCATGGTATGTGTGTGAGGTTGCCGAGCTCCAAAGCCGCCACCAAGTTGCGGCCGTTATCAGACACAACCATGCCTGGCTGTAGGTTGAGTGGCGAGAGCCACAGCTCAGCCTGGTCCCTTATGCTCTGTCACAGCTCTGTGGCGGTGTGCTGTTTGTCACCTAGGCAAATAAGTTTCAACACGGCCTGTTGCCGCTTCCAGCCTGCTGTGCTACACTGCTTCCAGCTACTGACTGAAGTCTGACTGGTGCTGGAAGATGCGAATTCTGCAGTGGAGGTGGAGGAGGAGGTGGAGGAAGAGAAGGAGAGGTTGCAGCCGCTACTGTAAGTGGTGGCGGAAATCCGGATGGAAGTAGGGCCCGCAATCCTTGGCGTTGGTAGCACCTGTGCCATCCCAGGGTACGACTCGCTCCCAGCCTCCACAACGTTCACCCAGTGTGCCGTCAGGGAAATGTAGCATCCCTGGCCAGAAGCACTTGTCCATGTGTCAGTCGTTAAGTGGACCTTCCCAGTAATGGCGTTGGTCAGGGCACGGGTTATGTTTCGGAACACATGCTGGTGTAAGGCGGGGACGGCACACCGAGAAAAATAGTGGCGGATGGGGACTGCGTAACGAGGGACAGCCGCCGCCATCAGGCTGTGATAAACCTCAGTGTCCACCAGCCTAAACGGCAACATTTCCAGGGCCAGCTATTTCGGAAGTTGCCCGTTTAGTGCTATTGCCTGTGGGTGGGTGGCTGGATATTTGCGCTTGCGTTCAAATGCCTGGGGTAAGGACATTTGTACGCTGCGCTGGGACACTGAAGTGGACGTGCTCACTGATGGTGCTTGCGAAGGTCCAGGTGCAGGGCGGCAGGCATCTCGGCCTGCGTCTTGGACAGCACATAACAGAGGGGAAGAGGAGTGGTGTGACCTGCAGACACAGATCGTGGACCCAGGCGTTCGGCCCACCTATTAGTGTGCTTTGCTGCCATGTTGCGGATCATGCTGGAGGTGGTCAGGTTGCTAGTGTTCACGCCCCTGCTAATTTTGGTATGGCACAGGTTGCAAATTACAATTCGTTTATCGTCAGCACTTTCCTCAAAAAAGCGCCAGACTGCGGAACACCTACCCCTTGGCGAGGGAGATTGCCGAAAGGGGGTGCTCCGGCGAACAGTTGCGGGCCTGTTTGGCATGGGCTGCCTTCTCCCTTTTGCCACCCCACTGCCTCTTCCAGCCTGTTGTGGTGCTGCAGATCCCTACCCCTCTGTACTGCTGTCCTCGCTCGGCTTGCAACCTTCCCAGGTTGGCTCAGCGATTTCATCGTCCACCACCTCCTCTTCCACTTCCTCACTCTGGTCCTCCTCCTGACATGGTGACCTAAAAAGAACCTGACTTAACTGTGTCTCATCCTCATCATCAACCTCTTGAGACACTAATTGCCTTTGACTTATTGGCAACTGTGTCTCATTATCATGCACCTCGTCAGACACTAATTGCAGCTCCCCACCGTCCTCTTCTTCAGACTGTGGATGCTCATGAGTTTGGGAATCAGGGCACAACATCTCCTCATGTCCCTCTTCAAGTGGGCTTGGCGAGAGGCCCAAATCAAGGAACGGCAATGAAAAAAGCTCCTCGGAATATCCGAGTGTGGGATCACTTGTTTGCCCAGACTCTTCATGGTGCGAGGAAGGAGGATCAGGGTAAGGATTTGGTTGACCAGACTCTTGGCTACTGAGACTGGACCTTGTGGAAAAGAGGGTGGTGCTTAACCAACTGGAAGCATTATCTGCTGAAATCCAACTGACTACCTGGTCGCAATGGTGTGGCGTCAAGAGTGGTGTCTTGCACCGCCCTGCAAACTGGGACATGAAGCTAGGAGATTTGGATGACTGTTTCTTGAGCTCTGCCAGCAGGCACAATTTCACCACGACCAGAGCCATGGCCTCTGTGTGCACCATCAGCAGCACGCCCACTTCCCTGTCCCTTACTGCTCGCCTTGCGCATATTAAATGGTATATATGCAAGTTTGTCACAAGTACAGTAACGCAGATTTTTTTTAAGTGTATGAGCGTAATATATCAGGGGTCAGTACAGAGATCTCTCCCATGAACTATTTATCCCCAGGACTGTGACTATGACGAGGGGACATCCTCTGCGTCTGGAGGAAAGAAGGTTTGTACACAAACATAGAAGAGGATTCTTTACGGTAAGAGCAGTGAGACTATGGAACTCTCTGCCTGAGGAGGTGGTGATGGTAAGTTCACTAAAAGAGTTCAAGAGGGGCCTGGATGTATTTCTGGAGTGTAACAATATTACAGGTTATAGCTACTAGAGATGCGTCGTTGATCCAGGGAGTTATTCTGATTGTCTGATTGGAGTCACAAAGGAATTTTTTCCCCTAAAGTGGGGAAAATTGGCTTCTACTTCAGGTATTTTTGCCTTCCTCTGGATCAACTTGTAGGATAACAGGCTGAACTGGATGGACAGATGTCTTTTTTTATAAACTATAAACTATAAGCAGAAAAATTTCACCGAATGTGAGAAATATTTAGGATACACAAACGTTAAACAGCAGACGCAACACAGGTAATGTCGCCTTGATTAGCGGCAGAAAAAAATGACACCGGATGTCAGGTATATAAGATACAAAAACCTTATAATGCACACGCTGCGCAGGTGGTGTTTAGGTCAGGCAAACTTGCGCTAATTTTGACCCACCATGAAAAAAATACTGCAGCCAGATATAACAATAGTCCTTAAAAGGACTTTTGGGTTTTTTAAACAGAACAACTAGCCCTCCCTAGCCAAATCCTATCCTATACTATCTGTCCCTCCTTGCTCAAAAGTTATACAGCAGACGCAGCGCAGGTAATGTCGCCTTGATTAGCGGCAAAAAAAATACACTGGATTTCAGGTATTTAGGATACAGAAACATTATAATGCACACGCAACACAGGTAATGTCACCTTGATTAGCGGCAGAAAGAAATGACACCGGATGTCAGATATATAGGATACAAAAACGTTATCATGCACATGCTGCGCAGGTGGTGTTTAGGCCAGGCAACCTTGCGCAATTTTTGCCCCCCCCCCCCCCCCAAAAAAAAATATAAAAATATTGCAGCCAGATATAATAGCCCTTAAAAGGGTATTTTGGGTCTGACGCGTTCCCGGCCAGCCAATCACTGTAATGCCAGTAGCCTAAACATGGCTACGGCATTACAGTGAATGCCAGCACCTCCTCGCACGCTGATAGCAGCCAAGAAAGTTTGGGGAGAAGACTCAAGCATGGCGCTCGAGCACACGCGGTGTTCGGCCGAACACCGCACGGTCCAGAGCGCCGCCATGCTCGGCCGAATATCGTATTCGGCCGAGCATGCTCGCTCATCACTACTATTTGTTCATTGTGTATATATATATATATATATATATATATATATATATATATATATATATTATATACAGTGGAGTAGCTGTAAATGACTGGGCCCCACAGCAAATTTTTGAATGGGGTCCCCCTAATATATAAAAAGTTTTTTAAATGGTGGCCCATGTGCTTCATACATTTAACTCCATTATTAATTTGATATATACAGTGGAGTAGCTATAAATGACTGCGCCCCACTGCAAATTTTTGAACGGGGTCCTCCTCAGCAACTTCTTTGCAACCCCCTCCTTCTGTGCATCCCTCACTGCTGTGGATAATCAAGATCACTCTCTCAGAAGAGGCTCAGCAGCCATTCCATTTGTTTCCTACAGTGTCTCTGTATATAATGTCAGTATATAACACTATTGAGGGGGCCCTGGCAATAAAATCTTTTAGTCCTCCTCCTGGGCGGGCACACACACTTGGAGCAGCACCGCAAACAAAAGAAGGAGCCAAAAATGTGCAATACACAAAGGCACAAAAAAAGGAAAAAACAAAGGGTGCACGCCAACAAGGAGGCAAAATCCAAAGTCCTCACCAATATCCAGACAAACGTAGGGAAGGCAGCACTCCAAAGAATGTTAAAGTTTATTCACCCAACATCAGCTGATGTTGGATGAATAAACTTTAACCTTCTTTGGAGTGCTGCCTTCCCTATGTTTGACTATTCTCCTGTATATACTGTATATCCAGACCTTGCAAAACATGAAAATTACCCTTGTGAGGACAGGCAGTCGGCTGGAGTTGTCAGAAAATGACCTCCCCTCTAAGTAAAAATTAAGAAAAAAAGGGGTTCTGTGGTTTCTACATATAAATGACCAGCGCCAACAACAAAACATTGGACGAGGCTGGAATCAGAAGACTCCACCCATTGTGTGGTGGCAGTGACATGAATGAAGATGTGGGTGCAGAATGGAGCCATCTGCTTCCGTCCACTGCTGGAATGGGAAGTGACTAAGTGACTAATGGCTAATTAGCTAATTTCTTGGCAGTATGCAGAGATGCTAAAAAGGTGAGGATGAATCTAAACATGTTAGCTAGAAATACGCTATAGATGGGGGCACTGTTTACAGGAACACTTTCTGGAAATGTTTGGGATTAGATTTGATGAAGATTAGTGATGATCGAGCACTGCGATGCTCGGGTGCTCTGGTCGAACACTAGGTGGTGCTCGAGCGGTTGGCCGAGCACCCGAGTATAATGGAAGTCAATGGGAGAAGACCGGGCACCCCCTGCTCTGCAGAGGGGAGGGTGTCTGGTTCATAGGGAAACTTCAGAAAATGGTGGAAACACTACTGAAATGGTTAGGGAACAGCATGGGGAGGATGTCTGGATGCATCTTGGACACCGAAGTCGCTGCTATTAACGATGATGTCCGACTATTACCCCCTTTTACGGAATGACAATAATACCCCCAAAACCGAAGATAGCATTGATTTTAGAGGAAATATTGTTAGGAAAACTATATTTACTTGTACGTAAAGCGCAAGTGCTGCCAAAAATGATAAGGAAGAGGCACTCCGATACAACCGGTTGTAAGGGATCGTTACTCTCTCAGGGGGTCGCCATTACACACTTCTTCACAACACGGGATTTTCAAGTCCACACAACTTTATTTTCACACTTTTTGCTCCAGCATGAAACAAAACCCATCAAAATAACACCTGCCTGGCTAGGCTCTGACTACACATAGTTCAGCTAACTTACCTAAATACAAACGCTGTTCACACACAGCTTTTAAGTGCGACTTCCTCAGCCGTTCAGTCCAGCAGCCTCCTGGCTGTGACTCCAACCATACCTTTGGGGGGAGATGGTCCTCCCGATTCTGACCGTGTGACCCTCTTCTCCTAGGGTCACTGGGCCCCCCAAACTTCCAGGCTACACTGAGCCTTGTGGCCCCTCAGCCCTCGTGGTTGAGGCCACACAGAGCCTCCGCAGGCTCCAACCTCTCAGGCCTCCTCAGCCTTTCTTTCTCGCTCTAACACACAGTGCAGGTTAACTTATCCCTGCCTGATTAATCCAGCTGGCTTTACCTGGGGCAAGGGAAAACCTGTGACGGATTAGGGCATGTGGACTGGAAGACTCCCACTTCCAACCTGTCTCCCAGTCCAAGAAATCCAGCCTATGCAACATTAAACAAAAAACAGCTCCAGCAACTATGCTTGCTGAAGCTATACCACTTCTGGATTTCAATTCTCACCTGGCTAAACTGACAAACCAGGCGAGACACACACCCCACACCTCACACATCACCACACCGGTATATAACATAAAGGAGGGCCTCATTCAGGTTGTGGTACAATTGTTCATGACGTGGAACTCCTACACTCATAAAGCCTATGCACAAAGGGAAAGGGCTGACAAAAATTACAAGGAACAGGTACTCGAATACACCCTTTATTACACATAAAGGAGG
>ONZH01016372.1:0-21262 GCA_900303285.1 Rhinella marina
GATAGGCTTTGGATTTCATAGCACAGGGAGATGGTGTCCCTGATCCATCTGGCTAGGGTAGACCTGGCTACCCCTTGACCACTATTTTTCCCCCAAATTGAAGGAAGAGACGATCCGAATTTCTGTGATCTTTAGTAACCTGAAGGTATTTCAGGACCGCTCTCCTATCATCTAGTGAATGGAAGGATTTCTCCTTGTCATTTGAGGGGGAATTACAGAAGGAGGGTAAGATGATTTCTTGGTTTCTATGAAAGCTGGAGACTACCTTGGGCAGAAACCCCGGGTCTAACCTAATAACTAATCTATCATCTAAAACCCTGAAGTAGGGTTGTCTAATAGAGATGGTTTGGATTTCACCCAACCTTCTAGCCGAAGTGATGGCTACCAGGAAGGCCACTTTGAAGGAAAGTAGTTTCAAACAGCAGTCTTCCAGAGGCTCAAATGGTGGTAAGGTTAAACCTGTCAGAACCGTGCCTAGGTCCCAGGAAAGAATTTTAGACTTAAGAGAAGGGCGCAGTCTGGACGCTGCCTTCATGAAGCGTCTTATCCACCTATGTTTAGCAAGTTCTGTATCCTAAAAGCAGCTGAGGGCCGACACTTGAACTTTTAGGGTTGATGGTTTTAAACCTTTTTCAAAACCTGATTGAAGGAAGTCCAAAATTCTATGCAAATCGGGAGCTGAAGAATTTGGAGATGGGTTGTCGGACCAGGAGCAGAACTTTTTCCAGATTTTTAGATAAATGGACGAAGTGACCTTCTTCCTGGAAGCTTTGAGTGTGGAAATAACCTCGTCCGATAGACCCTGACTCTTTAGGATCTTGACTTCAGGATCCAGGCCGTCATCTTTAAGAATTCTGGGTGAGGGTGAACAATGGGTCCCTGAAGTAGAAGGTTTCCTGATACCGGGAGGATCCAAGGATCCGATACCGAGAAACGCTTTAGGGAGGAGAACCAACTCCTTTTGGGCCAAAAGGGCGTGATTAGAATAATGGTTGAAGTTTCCCCCTGGATCTTTTGGATTACCCTTGGGATGAGTGGGAGTGGAGGAAATGCATAACACAGATCCCAGTCCCAGGGGAGGGAGAAAGCATCTACTTTCCAGGGATTGTCCCTGGGATTCAGAGAACAAAATCTGGGGACTTTTGCGTTTGATCTTGTCGCGAAGAGGTCTATATCCGGCATACCCCAACGCTCTGTGATCTGAAAGAAAATTTTCGGGTTGAGAGCCCATTCCGTTTGATCTAGAGTCTTCCTGCTTAGAAAGTCCGCCTCTAGGTTCAAGGAGCCCTTTAGATGGATCGCCGTTATGGACTGTACATGTATCTCTGCCCATTAAAAGATACGGTTTGACAGAGCTTGTAGCCCGGAGACCTTGTACCTCCCTGGTGGGATAGGTAGGCTACCGTGGTTGTATTGTCCGAGAAGATTTTGAGGTGATGCCCCCGGAGGAGATCTTCCGCAGAAATCAGGGCTTCCCAAACTGCTCGTAGTTCCCTGTAGTTCGAAGTTTGGATTTTTATCGATTGGGACCAAGTCCCTTGGAAGTAGTAGCTGCCAATTTTTGCGCCCCAGCCCAGCAGGCTGGCGTCTGTCGTGACCTGAACTTGAGGAGACCTTTGCCAGACTACCCCTCGCGTTAGATTCGCGTTGTCTGACCACCAGAGAAGGGATGTTTTTACCGAGACTGGAATAACAACCGATCGATCCAGGGATGATTGTTTTTTGTTCCAAACTTTCAGGATCCAGGCTTGTAGTGCTCGATGTGCAATCTTGCCCAGCTCACTGATGGAATGCAAGAGGACAACAGACCTAGTAGGCTCATTGCCTCTCTTATAGAGGAAACCTTCTTTTTTTGGAAGGCAAGTACTTTTTTTACTAGAGAAAGAATCTTCTCTTGGGGAAGTAGGGTTATTTGCAAGTGGAATCGAGAAGCACCCCCAGAAATTTTACCCTCCCCGAGGGTTGGAGAGAGGATTTTAGGTAATTTACTATCCAACCCAGGTTCCCCAGAGTGGATAGGAGCACGTCTAGGTCTCTTAGTAGATGCTCCCGGGAATCAGCAACTAGTAGGAAATTGTCCAGGTATGGGATCAGAATTAGGTTTGACTTCCGTAAGAATGCTACCATCTCTATCATCAACTTGGTGAAGATTCTGGGGGCAGAGGATATTCCAAACGGGAGGGCGGTGAATTGGAAGTGGTGAATTAGACCTTCTCCATCTTGGATGGCGAACCGAAGATATTTTTGAGAGTTTGGGTGAATGGGGACGTGGTAATACGCGTCTTTTAGATCTAGAGTGCACATGAAAGTGTTTTCCATAATGAGAGGGATGGCTGATGAAAGAGACTCCATCTTGAATTTTCTGTAACGGATGAATTTGTTTAGAAATTTCAGATTTATTATCATTCGGAAGTTTCCTTCTTTTTTCCTTACTACGAAAAGTGTGGAGTAGAAGCCTTTTTGTTGTTCCCAAGGAGGGACTCTTATTATCACCTTCATGTTTAAGAGATGTAAAATTTCTTTCCACATTACCCCCCGGTTTGAGAGGGAATCTGGTACTGTAACGAGATATTTGTTTGGGGGGATAGAATTGAGTTCTATTTTGTATCCTGACTCCACCAGAGCCAGAGCCCAGGGATTTGCTGTTATTTGACCCCAGGCAGGCAGAAACTTTCTCAACCTCCCCCCGACACTGACGTCATTGCTTATCAGAGGATTTTTGCTGGGGGTTGAGGAGGAATCCTCTTCCCCTGCCACCTTTGGGATAACTCCAACGGCCACTTTTACCCTTTCCCCTATAGGGTTTGTCTTGAAAGTTACTTGCCCGAAAGGGATATTTTCTATGATAGGGTCTATCTTCCGGAAAAACCCTTCTTTTTGTCTGCTGCTTTTTCCAGGATTTTGTCCAGGACCGGACCGAACACATATTCTCCTGAGAAGGGTATAGAGCATAGCTTCATCTTGGATGCTTTATCCCCTCCCCAGGATTTCATCCAGATAGCACGCTGGGCAGCATTAGACAAACCTGCGTCCCTGGCGGAGAACCGAATGGATTCGGCAGACGCGTCCGCCAGAAAAGCAGTAGCGGATTTTAGTAGAGGAAGGGAGTTTAAAATCTCCTCTCTAGGTGTGTTATTCTTTATATGTTGTTGAAGTTCATTTATCCACAGGGTCATGGATCTGGCCACCGAGGTTGCCGCTACGTTTGTTTTAATATTGTACATTGCTGCCTCCCAAGATATCCGTAAGAGGGAATCTGCCTTCCTCTCCATAGGATCCCTGAGTTGGGACGCATCCTCGAAAGGAAGGGATGTTTTTTTGTTAACTTTGGCGACTTGAACATCTATTTTAGGGATCTCGTCGTAGATTTTGGAGTCACATGGGTCAAACAAAAGACGATTTTTGAAGTCCCTAGAAATACCTAGACATTTTTCGGGGTCAGACCATTCCTCTAAAATCATGTCTTTAATGTTTTCGTTAAATGGGAACACTCTTGCCCTTTTTGCCCTGAGACCTCCAAAAAGTTCCTCCTGGATGGAGTAAGCTTTTTGTATTTCTTCCACCCCCATGGTGGCTCGAACAGCATTCAGCAGTTCAGGCATGTCAGTATTCATAAAGAAGAATTTTTTGCAGCCCTCAATTAGATCAGATTCTTCGTCATCTTCCCCGAATTTTGAGGAGGAGGACTCCTCTTCAAAATCTTCTAAGTCTGACGAGGAATGGTGGGCAACCAATCTCTGCTTTTTAGCAGGGGGGGGAGCAGGTTGATTGATCTGAGCTAACGAGGAGCGTATTTCGTCTTGGACCATCAAGCGTAATTCTTGTAATAAAGAAGGTTGCTCTTCCCGTATTACATTGTCTATACATTCCTTACAACGCTTTTTGACATAGGAATCTGGAAGCTTTTTCCCACAGGATATGCATCTTAATGGTTTTTTTGTTCTCTTCTGAGCCTCTTTAGACACCTATGAGGCAACAGAAGGAGAGTCAGGTAGTGTTTTAAATAAAATGGGAAAAAAATGCCACCCTGTGATAGAAAAGGAAGGCGAGTATCAAACCCCCTGTCCAGATAGAAATAACCCTGTGCAATCACCAGAAAAGACAAATGGAGGCATAAAGATTTCCCACTAGGGGACTTACAGAAGGCGGCGGTGGAGCATCGAGCTCACACGGAGACCGGGGTTCTGGAGCAGACATGCTGGAAGGCAGTCACAGCGCAGACCTCAGATCAGCTTACTGCATGCAGCGCCCGGCTTTTAACTTACCTAACTTCCGGTCCCTGTACCGCCTCCTGAGGACTTCCGGATGCACCGGAAGTACGTCACTTGTGAGCGCCCGAGGCACCAGGCGCGCAACCCAGCTTAACCCACGGAGGGGAAAGGAGGGAGCCGACGCCGGGAGCAGGCCCCAGACCTGCCGGGACGAGTCCTCCCACCTTCCCCTGCGCAGCGTTGGTGCCGGACCGCGGGCAGGCAGGGGGACAGAGGTAATACATCGCGGAAACTCCAACCTCTGTCAGGATATCCATATCATCAACTCCCCACCACGAGGAGAATCTTCTCTGTCCTGGCCTCTGTAGGGACAGGAAACACTGGTGTTGTTGGTGGGAGGTGTGCTTTTAATCTTCTCTATTCCTGCCCCTACAGAGGTCAGGGGTCAATCTCATTGTGGTGCCGTCGTGGTGATGATATGGAAAATATTATTTCACTGAAAGAGTAGTAGAAGCTTGGAACAAACTTCCAGCAGAGGTGGTTGATAAATCCACAGTAACTGAATTTAAACATGCCTGGGATAAACATGTATCTATCCTAAGATAATAATAAAGGAATAATAAAAGGGCAGACTAGATGGACCAGGTCGTCTTTTTCTGCCGTCAATCTTCTATGTTTCTATGTTTCTATGACCCAGCGTCGCGTGCTTCATAAGCACTGCCAGCTTCCTCCATCCCCTGGACAACAAGCAGCAGGGGAGCTGAGCGCCGACGCCCATGAGTCAGCGCTCATGTGTTTCGAAGTTTCGATCTGGGTCAGTGTTAAGCTGCTCATGTGAGCAAGACCACAACATTTGGAACGGACTTGTTATAAAAAAAAAAAAAAAAAAAGGAAATGAGCCAATTATGCTTTGGATTCATCTTTTCTAGTTTAAATGTTTAAATAGAAATTTCCAGGGGATCACTTGTATGAAAATAGTACAAATTTTCCAAAAAAGCCTAAAGTGATTCAGAAACAAATAATCACATATGTGCACACCATTAACTAACAGCTAATAAGTAAAATTGCTTATTTAATTCCAGAGGGAGTCCCTCTATATTTAGCTATGATGTGCCTTTTGGCATTTACGTCATGTAATATGTAATTTCGTTTATTAAGGGATCCTAGCAATATTTCCTGTGAGGAACATTCCATGTAATGCACTTAGACATTTCTCATATTAATACAAGCTACCATCATTATGTAATCAGCAACCATTAGCTTTATGAGTTTTACTTTTATACTTTCGTTCGGAATCCTGATTATAAATGCCCAGAGGAGACATTTCTTCCTATAGGATCACCCGATTTATTGTACTTGCCATGCTCTTAGGTGAAGGAATGTACGAACACAAACTTATTTGACATTTATAGCTGTGACATCATTTCATGCTTGAATGTGTTTCCCAGGGAAAACAGCAGGTAGCAGACCGGAAAATAGTCAATGTTTATTCCAGTCCCCCTTTGTCCTAATGTCATTTTATATAAATAAATTATGAATGTAATGGTGGAATCCTTGCACCACTAAAAATGCATTATATATATATAATTTTTAGATCATATTTTGAATTGAGCCATATTTATTAGCAGAGTATTATAGTGAATGTCTTGTTTCTTAGGTTCATCATACTGTGCCTATTTGTTTCATAATCTTTACAGAGGTCAGAGCTCACATTGATATTGAACTCCAAAGCCCCTGCTTAGATGAAAGATTAGATGCTGACTCCGGGCAGCTAGAACTAGGTTGGGGTACAGTATACAGTGAGCACCTACAGGAAGCCAATGTGTTATTATTTTACATTACACCCTTGCATTAAGAGCTCTGTATAAGAAAAAAAAATAAGCTCCAACCCTTAGAAGGGATCCTTCACATGCACCTTTACAATAAGCCCATATTTGAGCTTTCAAATAGTAAAAAAAATAAAAAAAAATGTTAAAAAATATATAAAAAATAAAAAAGATATAAAAGTTCAAATCACCCCCCTTTCTGTATAATTAAAAAATAAATACCTAAATAACAATAAATATAGACATCATGGGTATCACCGTGACCGAAAACGCCCGTACTTTTAAAATATAAAAAAAAAATTCCCATACGGCGAATTGTGTGGTGGAAAAAAGCGTCCAAATGGCGATTTGCCGTTTTTTGTCGCTCTTTTTTTCTAAAAAAAATTAAATAAAAAGTGATCAAAAAGTCATACACACCCCAGAATGGTATCAATAAAAACTTCAGATCGTCCCGCAAAAAATGAGCCCCTATACAGCTCTGTACACATAAATACCAAAAAGTTATAGAGGTCAAGATTTGACAAGGAAAAAAAAAAAAAAGGGCAACTTTCTAATTATTTTATCACTATGAAAACGCAGGAAAAACTATACATATTAGGTATTGCCGGATTCGTACTGACCAGTAGAATGAAAGTAATGGATCAGTTTTAATGCACATCGAACTCTGTAAATAAGAAACCCGTAGAACTGTAGCGGAATAGCGTTTTCTTTGCAATTTCACCCGGTTTGGAATTTATTTCCCGCTTCCCACTACACCATATGCAATATTAAATGGTGGCGTTGGAAAGTACAACTTGTCCCGCAAGAAACAAGCCCTCATACAGCTATGTGAACAGAAAAATAAAAGAGTTATGTCTGTTTGAAGGTAGGGAGCGCAAAACGAAAATGCATAACCGAAAAAACCTCCGGGCGCGAAAGGGTTAAAATGCTTTTCAGGACTTTTCTTCCAATAAAAAAAAAATCCAAAAATCTTCCATACCTAGAGCATGCTTCAAGGTAAAATACAACTGAACCTCAAAAATAGCAAAAACAGAATTTTGTGCTGGTTGCATATTGTTAAAATGTAAAGTTAGAGTATGTAGGACAAAAAGACCACCTAATCGGTATTCTTATACGTATAAAGAACTACAGTATACTTACAGGCAGTGTCGTAGCTATAGGGGTCCGGGCCCCTAAACCAGGGGGACCCCGAGGGCCCCCCTTGCCACTTGCAGGGCCGCACTGCCAATTAGGCAAGGTGCGGCGCAGCCCTGGTCACAGTTGGGGGGCAACAGCGGCGGCGGGGCAGAGGGAGATGAGCTCTTCCATTGTGGAAGCGCTCATCTCCATAGTCATCTGTATCGCTGTCCTCAGGATGCCTATTGGCACTTGGGGGCACTGGGGGCATTTCTTACTGGCACATGGGGGCACTGGGGGCATTTCTTACTGGCACATGGGGCACTGGGGGCATTTCTTACTGGCACATGGGGCACTGGGGCATTTCTTACTGGCACATGGGGGCATTTCTTACTGGCACTGGGGGCATTTCTTACTGGCACATGGGGGCACTGGGGGCATTTCTTACTGGCACATAGAGGCACTGGGGGCATTTCTTACTGGCACATGGGGGCATTTCTTACGGGCACTGGGGGCATTTTCTTACTGGCACTGGGGGCATTTCTTACTGGCACATGGGGGCACTGGGGGGGCATTTACTGGCACATGGGGGCACTGGGGGCATTTCTTACTGGCATATGGGGGCACTGGGGGGATTTTTTACTGGCACATGGGGGCACTGGGGGGCATTTCTTACTGGCACATGATTTGGGGGGCATCTATGGGGGTGGGACACTTTTTACTGGCACATGATTTTGGGGGGGAATCAATGGGGGGGAGCACTTCTTACTGGCACATTAAGGGGACATTTTGCGGGCACTTCTGGCACATTATTGGGGCACTTCGTACTGGCACATTATTGGGGGGCACTATGCGTGCACTTCTTACTGGCTCATTATTGGGGGGCACTATGGGGACACTTCTTACTGGCACATTATTGGGGCACTTCTTACTGGCATATTATTGGGGTGCGCTATGGGGGCACTTCTTACTGGCACATTATTGGGGGCACTTCTTACTGGCACATTGGAAGCATTATTACTTCTGGGGCACAGTAGAGACATTAGTACTGTTGGGGGCTATTACTAACAAGTGCACTCTGGCAAAGAATTATTACTTGGGACTTTGGGGAGCACTATTACTGTGGGGGGCACCCTGGCACAGTATCAGCATAGCACAGTTATTTCTGTAAAAAAAATTTTCTGTAAAACTGCAGAGATGAGAGATAGCTGAAAAATGGCATCTGGTCTGAAAGGAGAAGATGAGGAAAGAGAACGTCTACATCAGAGGAGATGTCACTGGATGTACGAGGTATGGGGTGCTGTATTAGGCTACATTCAAATGAACGTTGTGTTTTGCAGTCTGCAAATTGCGGATCTGCAAAAAAAACGGATGATGCTCCGTATGGCATCCGTTTTTTTTGCGGATCCACTGTAACAATGCCTATCCTTGTCCGCAAAACGGACAAAAATAGGAATGGACATACAGATGCGGACAGCACACAGTGTGCTGTCCGCATTTTTTGCTGACCTATTTAAGTGAATGGGTCCGCATCTGAGCCGCAAAATATGCGGATCGGAGGCCGCAAAAACAACTGTTATGTGAATGTAGCCTTACCCTGTATGTTCTGTAGTGATATACGTAATGTTAGGAGGGAAAAGGTTAGGGTGAGAATTTGGCATGGGATAAGCAGAAAAGCTAGGTGCACCAGCGCTGAGGGAAGGGGGGCCCCAAGCTGAACTCTTGCACCAGGGCCCATGAGCCTTTAGCTACGCCCCTGTTTACAGGGGTTGTCTTTCTTTTTAATAGCTTTTTATATGATTTTCAATTGTCTTTCCTCCCCTCTGTACCTGTGAAAACTATTTTTTGCTTGTACCTACAAATATACAGTAATGTCTCCATAGCCAAAAATGGTTAAAATAAAAAATCCACTGAATGTTAGTCTCTTTCAATTATGCCGATGCAAAAAAAAAAAAAAAAAAAAAAGGTTTTACAATTCAGAGTGCCAAATTAAATATTTGCATAATCCTTAATCCTGAAACTGGTCTGGTCTGTGTCGGACCGGAATACTGTACTTAGGGTCCACCAATAAAATTAAATATGGGGGCTCACTGTAAAACTACATGCATATACTACATGCCCACACTACCCAGTTTTTTATATGAATATAGGCAATGTACTGTATTGCATCTCAGCCACCCTATCCATATGTCAGTCTACTGTGCCATATGTCACTTGTGCAGGGGTTGGGCGAATAGGGGCGCTTCGGGGGATTCGCCTGTCCCCCTGTGGGCCAGTCTGAGCCTGGGTCTGGTTCTTAAATAGGAACTATTACTAGCTTAACATATGAAGACTGCGTATATAACCTAATTCCCAGAGACTCCTTGAGCACTCCTCAGGCAGAGTCAGATTGATGTGGCCCAGTATGATCTTGCAAGAGCTATCTTTAACGTGTAAGAAAAACATTTTTTATTATTTAATAGTTCTGAATACAGATGAGCAAATTTCTTGAAAATCATTTTGGGTCCGATCACCGAATCATTCAAAATTTTTTTATTAGGGTTTAAATCAATTCTACCCAAATCAAAAGTGTTCCGATTGGCCTGAAATTTGTAACTCACTGTGTTATCAGGAAAAAAAAGAGGCTTGTTCTCAACAAAGTTTAAACAATTATGAGTCAACGGGAGCAGATGCTTCCCTTGTTTATTTACACAATTTAGTATGAGAAGAAGCCAGACCCTGCAAACTACTAATGTACTTGCGCCACTTTTTCTGTCTCACTACGGAGATCAAGAGAGTGGTCAAGTAGCTGCACTCTTTGTGGAGACTGACATCATGACCAGGATTGCCATGATCCTCTCTGTCAGAATCCTCGCCTGGATGGTCATGATGTCAGACCCATGTGATCTTGGAATAGACTGATCGTGCTCTAAATCCACAAGCAGGGTAGGCAGAGTCTACTGCTTGTCATTTTGAACCAATATGGGAGGAAACATAAGAAGGAGCCAGCAAGGGGGTGATGGAGGGTGTAGTGGGTGGAGTTTCTGGCCCAGGGAAGGTGTAGTAGGAGTTTACATTTCTGTCTGATTTTGCAGTGCACAGCACTATGGGAAGTATTGTGGCTGGTACTCATCTTCGCACACAACCTATAAGTTTGGGATGTAAACAATAAAGAGCAGCGGGAGCATGGAGATTGAAGTGAATCTTAGGAAAAGTTAACAAAAACACCATTATGCTCTGTAGAATACTAAACAAGGGTTTCCACAATTAATCACATTTTTAGAGTCCTGCAACAGAGGAAGATACCTGTCCATGTTTATACACATAAGTGTTAATGTCAGAGAAAGAAAACAGTGGCTTGTTCAGCCTGAAAAACATTTCCTTTTTATTTGGTAGAAGCTGCAGTTCAGTGTGGATGTGAAAAGAGTCAGGCGTGTAGGGTTAATAGTGGCATGTAGCAGCAATGGTAGTCGCAGCAGTAGCAACACAACATGGAACAGACAAGGCAATAGATGTGTGTGGCTGTATAGGGTAGCAGGAGTAGTGGAGGCTGTGTAGGGGTAATGGTAGTGGGAGTAGGGGGAGTAGCAGCTGTGACTGCAGCAGTACCAGCAGCAGCCATACAGTATGGAACATGATGGTAGACAGGCAAGCATCCTCAGTGGCACTATTGGACTGACGATATATAGCTACTGTCAGAAATGACAGACGTACTTGTCAGCCCCAGCTGGGGGGAGGGGGGTTTGAAAGTCCTCACAGATTCATGTCTCATTCATTAAGACAAAAGTGAGGTTTAAAACAATCACGAAGGACAACTTTGTTTGGGTGGGACAACTCCACCTGCTGCACTGAAAACTATATTTGAAAAATCACCAGATGTTGGCCAAGACAGAACAGCATGAGAAACTGGGCCTCTGTTCCAAACTGCCAGCCTAAAAATCTGTGGGGTCAGGGAACATGGAATGTGCCGGCGAAAGGCCAGAGGACAGGTAGGACAGAACCTGGTTGTTTGGGCGGTACATCACTATTTGCTTATTTGTGACAGCCTGGCGTGGCACCTGAAAAAAATACTCCTACACGTTTATGAGACTGTACTGGCTGCTGCTGGTGCTACTGTGGCTTCTGCTATTTGTGAAAGTAGACAGGGCAGGAAGTGGGTTACTTGGTTTGGGATGGATTTTGGTCTCCTGGTCAGACATGTGGGCACAGTGGCATACCTCCAAAGGAGGCAGACAACGCATCTGCTATGGGGCCCATTAGGGAAGGGGGCCTGGCCGTGGACGAAAGACCTGCCCCCTAATTACCCTTCTTTAGCTACCAGTGCAGTGGAGAAGAAGAGATCGGAAGAAAGATCTTTGATGATGTCGTCACCACGTGACCAGTGCAGGAAGCCAGAGCATAGCAGTGCAGATAATATCATCATCATGTGACCAGTGTAGAGCAATGATGAAAGACATGTGGGATATCGATTTGAGGGGGCAGAGCTTCTGTGCATGAGGAGAGGTTAGTGGTGTTCTTGGATAGCCCATAATAACAACCTAGAATATCTGGGAGTTCTGTCCTATTATATCTCTCTATGTAATTTCATCTGATGCCCTACAACAACAGTCTGGTAATCCTGGGAGTTGTAGTCTCTCTCTTTATACCACTCTCTCTGTAACGTCTGCTGAGGCCCGTAATAACAGTCTGAACATGCTCGAAGTTGTAGTTCTCTCCTCTTATACCCCTCTCCCTGTAATATATATTGATGCCCTATAATAACATACTGGGAGCTGTAGTTACCCTCTCCCTGTAAAGTCCACTTGTGTCCAATAATAACAGCCTGGACATGCTGGGAGTTGCAGTTCTCGCTCCTTATACCCCTACATGTATTTGCCCTCTAATTTACAATAACAAACTAGCCATGATGAGAATTGTAGTTCTCTTATCACAATCATGATGTGATGTTCTGCAGCATCTTAAGTGTGTTTTATGCTTTGTTCACATCTGCACTAGTGACTTTTGCTGTTTGGATCATAGGAGTACAGCAATAAAAATAATGCAAGTGCCGGATCTAGCACATCATGGACGACAACACCTAACGGATCCAACTGACTATGAGGAGATCTGATCAGTTTCCATCATGGAGCCTGACAGGCTATGAAATTGTGACCAGTATTATGACCTGATCTGAGACTGTGGTCAAATGTGATCAAAGCCTTATGTGTTCTGTAGCATCAGATTTTCATGTTCTGCAGCCGTTGAGGTGTGTATTAGGAGGCTCAGCATCATCTGAGGTGTGTATTATGATGTTCAGCAGCAGCTGAGGTGTGTATTCGGATGTTCTTCAGCAGATAAGGTGTGCATTCGGAGGCTGTGCAGGAGTCAGAGAAACATTAGCTGTGACTGGATGAAATCCTTTAGTATTCTGTGTCTGCACCTTGTAAAACTTTGTAAAAATAATTTTTATTAGCAAGTAAGGTAGTTTTTCATTATTTCTAGAAAGGGTGTGCCATTTTCCTAATCTGCCTGGGGCACCAAAACACCTTGTCCCGGCCCTGTTCCTCTACCGGCATACGTTGCATTATGATCTGACTGACCAATCCAGACCTGACTTGATCCAGCAGGGTCACCAGTCCAGTGCTGTGAAGATTTCCCCCAGTCCCTGACTGCACACTGCCACAGTGAAAGCTGGCTACAGAGGAACACACTGTAAGTCAGCAATGGGGGAGGAGGGAAGGGGGAAACAGCAGCTGATTGCATTTTATGGGAGAGGGGGTATGGCACACTAAGCAGCAGCTGGCACAGTCTATGGGGGAAGGATTGCACACTATATAAATGGCAGCAGGCACAGTTTATTGGGTAAGGCTAGGTGCACACTTGCTATCAGATTCTGGTATTCTGTTCCATCGTAGCCAGGGCAGGTAGTGGAAGGGCACAATTCAGATTTTAGCTATGGGACCCAATGATTTCTATGTACTATTGTGTTCTATTGACACAAAGAATACTACAGTTATAGCTCACGCCCTGGATATACAGTATCTCTGTGTGGTGGCTCTTGAAGCACTGGATCCAGCCACAGTCCACTACTTGTGAATCTCCCCCAATAGGTTCTTTTTTTTTTGCTTAAGCTCAATCCTCTATCTGAGAATTAGAGATGATTGAAGTTTTGAAAAATTTGATTAGTCCGATTCACTGAACTTCGACAAGAAATTTGATTAGTCACAAATGAATTTGTCACGAATCATGATTAACCAGGTATACCTGTACGTCACTGCTGCAGTGAGCCCACTCCATATGCTGCGGGTGCCAGCTGTATCATACAGCAGACACCTGGCCGCAATGACAGGGAATGACAATCCTGCCGAACCTCATCATCTTAACCCTTCAGATTCCACGATCAACACCGATCGCGGCAACTGTGAGATAAGGCAGAGGGATGTGACTCCCTCTGCTTTTTGATTGGAGCCCCGGCAGTAAAATCGTGGAGCTCCATTAAGTTACCATGGCAGCCTGGACGCTTTTGAAGCTTCCCACGGCTGCTACGGTAACCTCCCTGCTGCGCTGTGCACAAGGCACATCTAAGAAAGTATTGTGTCAAAATGCTATTCATCCTAATAGATCTCTATTAGGGTGAATAGGACAAGGGATCAAAAGAATCCATGTTCTAGCCCCCTAAGGGGGTTAAAAGTTTTCACTGTAAAATAAATAAATTAAAAGTTTAAATCACCCCCCACTTTCCCTATTTTACATATAAAAATATATAAAAAAGAAAAAAAACATATTAAGCATCATCTCGTCTGAAAATGTCTGAACTATTAAAATATTAATAAAAATCTCCTGTGCGCTGATCGCCGTAATGAAAAAAAAATAGAAACCATTGATTTGCTGTTTTTTTTGTCACCTTTCACCCCCCAACCACACAGCCTCAGTAGAATGTTAAAAATAAAACAAAAAATCTTTATTGTAGAAGATAATTCATAAAAAGGGGGGCTAAAAGGCCCAATATCGACAATACAGGCATCTAAGGTGCATGCGCAATTAAAGGGAGGAGGTTAATTAATCCCCTTCAATTATGTTACCTTAGCTAGGGTGCGCTATGTAACGTACCATTGGGTACATTCACTTTAATAGATTCCAGTGAAGCATGCATAGCGCACTACAAAATATAAGACCACTGGCGTATCAGAATATCCATGCACCTCTATATAGTTAATGGTGGGACTAACCCCAGACAACCAGACAGAATAACCTTTCCTCAGACTGGAGCCTAAACTACATTCCCCTTTTTTCTCCAAGCTTCTGGTAGTGGGATAATAACAAGTGAAGGAAAATAACTGCCTGATGGTATCAACCAGTCGTGCTCAATGCGTTTCCACGTGGGATCAGGCAAACGTTTCATCAAGAGCAGTATGTGCAAACAGTAGTTATGAAGTTAGCCCGCCACTAATGGCGTGCAGGCGATTTGTTCCGGCACTGTGATGGCTGTGAACCATTTTTAACGTTCTACTCAGGCTTTGTTCAGTGATCAAAAAGTGGTGTGTACCACAAAAATGTTACCAATCAAATCTAAATTTTGTCCCGCAAAAAACAAGTCCTCATACAGTTCTGTAGACCGAAATATAAAAATGGCTGACAGAAAATGATGCAAAGAAAATTTAGATTTTTTTCAAAGGTTTTACATTTTTTAAAAGTAATAAAACAAAGAAACAAAAAAGACATATACAAGTTTAGTATCGTCGTATTTGTATTGAGCCGCAGAATAAGAACATTATGTCATTTTTAGTGCACAGTGAACACTGTGATGTAAAAACCCCAAAAGCCTTGGCAGAATAGTATTTTCTTTTTAATTTAACCCCACAAAGATTGTTTTCCAATTTCCCAATAACAGACATGGTAAATTGAATGGTGCTTTTTAATAGTACAACTTATCCCCCCAAATATAAGCCCTCATATGACTACATGAATGGCTATGGTTTTGGAATGCAAAATCAAAAATGGGCTCCTTACTATATGCTCTGAAAACAATACAAACAATGAAGAACTTTCAAAAACAGACTGTGAATAAATATAAAAATACACATTAAGGCTTCATTCACACGTCCGCATTTGCGCACATCCTGGAAAATGGTCAGTTTTTTGCAGATCCGTTGTTCCGCAAAAAACTCAGTTTTTCAAGCACATACGTTCCGTTTTTCCGCAAATGCGGATCACATGCGGATGCCTTTCCGCATGTCTTCCGCATTTTTGGAGGTTCCATAGACTTGTATTGAGCTACGGACTGCAAAATCGGGATAGAAGTAGGACAGTAGAGATGAGCGAATCTATTCGCCGCTTCGTAGATTCGTATTGAATCTTGGGATTTTTCAGCTGTGAAGCAAATCCGAATATTAGGTGATTCGCTTCGCTTTTGTACGCATCCACTACGTAGTGTGTCCTATAAATTATATGCTATTCTACTTATAATTTAGTTACTCTATACGCTGTCGCGTACGAATTCTATTCAGCTATGCAGACTTTTCCCTGGTAGTTACTCTATACGCTGTTGCGTACGAATTCAATTCAGCGATGCAGACTCCTCCCTGGTAGTTCCGCCCCTTTCTCCAGCACGGGAGGATGACGAGGCAACTCAGGAAATTAAGTTGCGCATTCGTGCGCCTCATCCCTTTTTCCCCCTTTTCAGGTTATTTGGGGAGCCCCTTGAAAGAGTGTTTTTTAAGGAACCTTTGATGCTTTTTTTTTACCCATTTGGATTACAATTTTACCTATGTGGATTACAAATTGCGACTGAGTTTGGGACTCTGCTCCAGTTCTATGACAAGCGTCAGAAGAAAAGAGACTTAAACGTGTCCGTGAGCATACTAGGTAGGTGATATTTAAAATTTTTATATTATACCTATAATAATGTATTTGCACTTTATGTCTCGAATATTCGCTCTGCCTCTGAGGAGTGCACGCCACGGCCTCTCATTTCAGATCGGACCATTTCCGCTGGATCTGGCCTGGGGTCTGCACGGTGTGGAAACGATGGCGCAGGCCTTGGATCACCTGCTGGATCACCTTCTTCTTATGCTGGTTTGGATGGCGGTGTGTGCCATCATAATCCTCTCTGTCCATCAGCCGGATCAGGAATTTCAGCTCTTCAGAGCTAAATGATGGATGCCATCTGGATGCCATTTTCGAATATTCGCTCTGCCTCTGAGAAGTGCACGCTGCGGCCTCTCGTTGTGCGTGTCTGCGTATTACGTAATCGCGTAGACAATAGTACGCTGAGGATTCGTACGCTATTTGTACGCTCATGCGTACGTCTTCTAAGAAGTTGCATACATTTTTTAAATGAACTTCGTTATTAGTGCGCGAATGTTCGCTAATAGCACATAATAACGTATATTTTGTACGCAAATACAACAAATCTATTCGTCGAATATACGAATTTTAGGAAAAGTTTGGCGAATTTTCGGCGAATAATTTTTTGCATGATTCGCTCATCTCTATAGGACAGTAGGATTTCTTTATGCGGACAGTCGAAATGGACACAAGGTGTACTGTCCGCATTTTTATGGGACCCATTGAAATGAATGGATCCGCATCCTATCCGCATAACTGTCCGAAATTGCGGAAACGGATGCGGAAAGGATGCGGATACAAAATACGGTGTGAATGGAGCCTAAAATTGTAAGTGGCTCTGTTTTGTCAAATGGAAAACTACTGAAAGAACACAAATTATTTTTAAACACTCTAGACATGAATCCCTTTAAAAAAAAGAATGATTTTCTGATGCCAAGTGTAAAATCGAAAACTATACAAATATAGACTACTAGCAGAAGGATCCGGCTTCGCCCGGGTATATTTAATCTATTACATTTAATGTTTGTGTGTGTGTCATTAAAAGATATCGAGAATGACAGCACCTGCCTCCTTAACAGTGACCTCCACAGCATCCACCCCTTAACACTGACCATAGGTTACAGTCCTCTTAACTGACCTCCACCATGCCTGGCCCCCTTGACAGAGACCTCCACAGCGACTGCCCCTTTAACAGTGACTGTCACAGTACCCCACTCCCTTAACAGTGACCTCACAGCACCCAACTACCCCTTTAATAGTGGCCTCCACAGTCCCGTCCTCCCTTAACAGTGACCTCCACTGAAGCCTGCCCCCTTAACAGTAACATCCACAGCGCCCTTCCCTTTAACTGTGACCTCCACTGAAGCTAGGGTGGCCACTGGCTTCACCCCAGAAAGCCCTAACCGTAACTGGTCACGCCCCCAAATGTGAAGCCACGCCCCAGTCCTGTGAAGTCACACCCCTAAACATGAAGCCACACCCCAGCTCCGTGAAGACACAGAGGAGAAGAAGTAGTTCCTGACCTGAAGGTGAGGTAGGGACAGCCCAGTGCTTCTCTCCCCCTCAGTCAGCAACAGGGAACCATATCTGTGGGCTCTAGTGACTGACTTGGGGTGAGAGAAGCCTCAGTCAGATGCTGCAGCTCACGCTCAGACAGCACAATGACAGCGTGAGATACTGAAAGGGTGGACATCCCTGTGTCCGTCCAGGCACTGCGCCGGACGGAGGACAGGGAGACAGAAAACCGGACGTCTGGCCACCCTAACAGCAGCCTGCCCCTAGGGTGGCCAGAGGTCCGTTTTTAGGCCGGACAGTCCGGCTTTCAGACTCCCAGTCCTCTGTCCGGTGCAGGGCCTGGATAGACACAGGGATGTCCTTTTGAACAGCTCACTCTCAGACAGCAGCACTGTGCAGTCTGAGGATGAGCTACAGGGAGAAAGTCATCCTTCCTTCCACGCCTGCAGCTGACAGAAGTTGATTTTTACCTTCATTTTTGCAATCCTTGTCGGCTGTGTAGTGAGAGGGGCGTGGTCTGACCAGGTTGGGACGTGGTTTAGCGGGGCCTGGCGGCGGGGCTTTTTAAGTCCTTCTTTTGGGGGTGGCCTGAATTACAGGTCGATGCCATGGTAATTTTTGAGGAAACACATGGGTAGCAGTGGAAGAAAACATCTTTTGCTACTACTGAACAGAAAATATGTGACATTTACATTATATTAGGTAATGATTGATGATGAATTAGTCTAAAACATAGGGTATACAGTATTTATGGTAACCGGAATACCCGTTTAACAGTGTCATCCACATCGCTCGGCCCTTTTAAAGCAGACCTACAGCAGTGAAGAAAACTGGCTGGGTTGTTATGGAAACCTGGTGTGAAACTGTCTGTACGTGGAGGCTAGGGGCCTGCGAGCTTCTATTGGCTGATAAGGGTCATGTGACCAGGCTTCTATTGGCTAATGCATTTTTTGGGAATATCTCAGGAACGGTATGTCCTGGAGAGCTGAGACCCTTTCTAAAACCTTCCCGGACACCTGATGTACCTGTGTGCCAAATTTTGTGATTGTAGCTGCGACGGTGCGGATTCCTTTAGCGGACATACACACATACATACATACACACATACATACACTCAGCTTTTTATATTAGACTAGCTGAAGGACCCGGCTTCGCCCGGGTATATTTAATTTATTTCATTTACTGTTTGTGTGTGTGTGTCGTTAAAAGATACCGAGAGTGACCTCTACAGTGCCCGCCCCTTTAACAGTGACCTCTACAGCACCTAGAGTGGCCACTGTCTTCACCCCAGAAAGCCAGACCTCACCGGCCATTCCCCCAAACGTGAAACAGCACCCCCAGTTCCCATGAAGACACATCACTAAACATGAGGCCACGTCCCCCTGGCTCCATGAAGACACGGAGGAGAAGCTGTCTGAGTGTGAGCTACTGAAAGGGTGGACATCCCTGTCTGTCCAGGCACTGCATCGGACGGAGAACAGGTAGCCAGAAAACTGGACTGTCCAGCCTAAAGCCGGACATCTGGCCACCCTAACATCAGCCTGCCCCTAGGGTGGCCAGAGGTCTTGTTTTAGGCTGGACAGTCTGGCTTTCAGACTCCCTGTCCTCTGTCATGCGCAGGGCCTGGATGGACACAGGGATGTCCTTTTGTACAGCTCACTCTCAGCAGCAGCACTGTGCAGTCTGAGCATGAGCTGCAGGGAGAAAGTCACTCTTCCCCCACCCCTGCAGCTGAAAGAAGATGATTTTTACCTATATTTTTAATCCTGGTCAAATGCGGCATGGAAGGGGCGTGGCCTGACTGAGTCAGGGGCATGACTTAGTGGGATCTGGGGGTGGGGCTTTTAAGTCCTTCTTTTGACGGTGGCCTGAATTACAGGTTGATGCCATAGTAATTTAGGAGGAAGGTGGGTAGCAGTGGAAGAAAACATCTTTTATGACTACTGAACAGTAAATATCTGAAATATACATTATATGAGGTAATGATTGATGATGAATTAGTCTAAAACATAAGTTATATTTATGGTAACCGAAATACCCCTTTACCATTGTCATCCACAGTGCCCCCCCTTTTTTATGCAGACCTACAGCAGTGAACTGGCTAGGTTGTCATAGAAACCTGGTGTGTGGAAACTGGGAGCTTCTATTGGCTGATAAGGGTCATGTGACCAGGCTACTATTGGCTAATTCATTTTTTGAGAATATCTCAGGAACGGTACGTTCTAGAGAGCTGAAAACTGTTCTAAAACCTTCCCGGACACCTGATGTACATGTGTGTCAAATTTTGTGATTGTAGCTGCAGCGGTGCGGATTCCTTTAGCGGACATACACACACACACACATACACTCAGCTTTATATATTACATTTATTGTTAAATACAATTACATTTTGTAAATATTATATGAACCAATAGGTGCTTCAGCAGTTACTGCTTTATAACAGCTGCAGCAGAACCACAAAAGGAGCAACCTGCAAGAACATTGTTCCCGATTTGAACAGAAATAAAGTGTATTTTCTCAAGCGTTGGTGTTGGTGATTAAGCTCAGTACAACTGTGCAATATGTGTTTTACTATCCACAGGATTGATAGCGTTTGAAATCTCAGTGAAAACACTAGAAACACTAAACCAACTGTGTCATGGCATCTCCAGACAGTTTGGGAAAATAGCAAGAGTGCATCATGTTTTTTACAATGCAAAGGGTAGCATTTGAAATCTCTGAGGGAAACAGATGAGATATTAGTCCGAAATCTGTGTCAGTGCCTCTCCAGACAGGTAAAGGTTTTGTTTTTGTTTTGTTTTTTTTTGCAATAAAAAAACAATGCAAGTGTGCTTCATTTTTTTTTTTATAATATAGAGAGTAGCATTTGACATCTCTGAGTGAAAACAGAAAATAGCAGTACAAGCGTGCAACATGTGTTTTATAATATAGAGGGTAGCATTTGAAATCAGAGTGAAAACAGAAAATACTAGAAATCTGTGTCAGGGCATCTCCAGACAGTGCAAGTTTTTTTGTTTTGTTTTTGCAATAAAATAGTAATATACAGTGGGGAAAAAAGTATTTAGTCAACCACCAATTGTGCAAGTTCTCCCACTTAAAAAGATGAGAGAGGCCTGTAATTGACATCATAGGTAGACCTCAACTATGAGAGATAAAATGTCAAAACAAATCAAGAATATCACATTGTCTGATTTTTTTAAGAATTTATTTGCAAATTATGGTGGAAAATAAGTATTTGGTCAATAACAAAAGTTCATCTCAATACTTTGTCATATATTCTTTGTTGGCAATGACAGAGGTCAAACGTTTTCTGTAAGTCTTCACACTGTTGGCATACACTGTTGCTGGTATGTTGGCCCATTCCTCCATGCAGATCTCCTCTAGAGCAGTGCTGTTTTGGGGCTGTCGCTGGGCAACACGGACTTTCAACTCCCTCCAAAAGTTTTCTATGGGGTTGAGATCTGGAGACTGGCTAGGCCACTCCAGGACCTTAAAATGCTTCTTACGAAGCCACTCCTTCGTTGTCCTGGCGGTGTGCTTGGGATCATTGTCATGCTGAAAGACCCAGCCACGTTTCATCTTCAATGCCCTTGCTGATGGAAGGAGGTTTGCACTCCAAATCTCACGATCCATGGCCCCATTCATTTTTTCATGTACATGGATCAGTCATCCTGGTTCCTTTGCAGAGAAACAACCCCAAAGCATGATGTTGCCACCCCCATGCTTCACAGTAGGTATGGTGTTCTTTGGATGCAACTCAGCATTCACTCTCCTCCAAACACGACGAGT